>OZ026621.1:47211806-47336806 GCA_964020975.1 Hermodice carunculata | reverse complement strand
AATTGTGTACATTACCTGCAAGTCTGTATACAGACGTATTCCAAAACTAAGCAGAATGGTGTGACTAGATTCTCAAAACAAATACACGCCAGAGTAGAATGGTGCACCAATTTGTGTCCAATCATCAAAGCAACAGACCCATGAAGAAGAAATATCTATTTAAAAAAAAAATCCTGGCATCGCTCAATATATTCTCTGATGTGTAGGTTAGTTGAAGTGCATTGTTATCTTATAGTTTTTATATGAAAGGGACATCAGTAAAACCTTTCAGATTAGATAATACTTGCCCTTGAAAATGCATACATACATACATACATACATACATACATACATACATACATACATACATACATACATGCATACATACATACATATATACATACATACATACCAACATACATACATACACAAACATACAGAGATACACAAGGACACATATGCAAAAATACATACATACATCATAAATGTCTTTATTATGTTTACTCATGCTTATCCCGGCAATGATCTCTTTTTTTTTTGCTGAAAGAATTCATAACCCAAAGCTTCATATTCCAATATTTAATTATTCCAGTCTAAATAGTACCCATTCCCGTTGGTGTGCTGGGGGCAATTAAAGCCTGTTTAATAAACCATGCGTCCATCTACCAGATAAATCCCACTTTGCCTTCATGCTGTTTGACTTCAACTGTCACATGAATCGTAAAGCAGAACATATCGCCCAAGCGACGACACTGATGCTGCTGACCACTTAAATTTTTTCTTTTATCATATGGATAAAAGGTGAAAATTAACATTTATTTAAGGGTGAGTAGTTGAAAGATCCTGATACAACTGGCTAACAAATATTCTTTTTGTGGATTGTGGAATACTTTCCAACATTACTGTCCTTTAATTCCACATAAAAGGGTAGGGAAGGTTTAAAGCAGGGCTTGTTGGTTTAGCTCTGGTAAGAAAGCTTAACTTTGTAAATTATACTGAACCAAACAGATAACGCAACTTTTTTTCATTTGGGTTTACTTTCACATTGGAACTGTATTTTAAGTTCAGAAATATACGAACCGTTGTTAAATCAGTCTAAATTCATGCAGTAAGTAGTGTGACCTCAAGGTCGAGTACCCTGACCTTACCATGGGGTCATTGTCATGAATCAAGAGTGACTACAGCAGGCTATTTTACGCAAGTCTCTGACACCTGAAATTAAGGTTGCCAAGTCTTTGATTCTGGGACAGGAAAAGGCCACATTGAAATCAGCCCAAGCGTAACTGTGTGCGAGGATATGAGGTTTTCAAAGTTTGGTGGTTGTGCTGAATCAAGGACAACTGCAGGATTCAGTGTTACCCACATGACTAAAACATTCGCACCGTTACTGGTTGGGTGTAGCCCCTCACGGACAATAAAAGGGCAGCGTGGGATTCATTTGGCACAGTTTTCCAAGAATATGGGTCGATTATCAACAGTAGATCGGGAGAGAGGGATTGGCATGCTACAGGCTGGTTTATCTGCAGCAGAGGTGGCAAGAAGACTGCAAGTCCACAAATCCACTATATCCAGACTTGCCACAAGATTCCAGGAGACTGGGGCCACAGCTGATAGACAGCGTCCTGGGAGACCAAGAGAAACCACACCTGCACAAGACAGACACATCAGGGTGTCAAATCTGCGGAACAGAACTCGACCAGCCACTAGAACTGCACAGCAGACACCTGGCAGAACCAATAACAGAATATCTGCCCAGACAGTCCGTAATAGACTACAAGAACACCATCTACACGCCAGGTGTCCTTACAGGGGTCAAATTTTGACACAGGCAAGAAGGCAAGCCCGACGACGATGGGTTACTGCCCATGCTCGCTGGACCCATCAACAGTGGAGGGATGTGCTATTCACTGATGAATCTCGCTTCACCCTGTATCATGCAGATGGTAGGACACGTGTTTGGCGACGAAGTGGAGAACGCTACTCAGATGCCTGTGTGCTGGAAACAGATCGATTTGGAGGTGCATCAGTGATGGTGTGGGGTGGAATTTCATTCACAGCCAAAACCCAGCTAATCTTCATTGAAGGCAATCTTAACGCTGCCCGTTACAGGGATGAGATCCTTCAGCCTGTTGCTGTCCCTTTCATTAGACACCACCAACTCCACTTGCTTCAACAGGACAATGCTCGGCCCCATGCCGCTAGACTGACTACAGGTTTTCTGCAAGGAGAAGGAATTAACGTTTTGCCATGGCCAGCCTTTTCACTTGATATCAATCCCATTGAGCATCTTTGGGACTACTTTGATCAGCGTGTTCAAAGACGGGATCCAGCGCCCGCAAACCGCTAGCAGCTTCACCAGGCTCTTCAAGAAGAGTAAGATCGTGTGCCCCGGCAGATGGTGCAGCAGCTAGTGTCATCCATGCGCCGACGTTGCATAGCAGTTACAGATGCTGATGGTGGTCACACACAGTATTAGTGGACATGCCAATTTGTGAACTTTACAAATCAATGTTGCCCTCTTTATTGCCAGCTGGTCGCGCCCTCCTTGACAGTTTCAAGTTTTTGTTTTTCACATGTTATGCCAAAAAGACTGCAGAATATGGATCTAATTTGTTTCTGTGATATGAAAGTAACAATAAATATTTAAGTTAAAACGTTTCGTTATTTGTTTGGTTCAGTATATATACACATTACCTGTAATTCAGCATTTCAATATATTGCGTCGGATGCACACTCATTTCGAAACCATGTTAAGCAGAATGGTGTGAACTACTTCTCAGCTGAAACGCATGGCGGAACACAATAGTGCGCCAACCTGTGTCTTTTCAAAGCACAATGCCCATTAAGAAAGATATATATATATATATATTATATATATATATATATATATATATATATATATATATATATATATATATATATATATATATATATATATATATATATATATATATCCTGGCAAAAGACTTAAAGACTTCAGATTATGTAATACTGAGTTTGAAAACATATGTACATACATACATACATACATACATACATGATATCTCATTACATTTCGTCAGGATAATCCCGGCAATGGTCTCCAAATTATTACTCACAGAATCCATAGCATTAGGTTGCAGATTCAAATACTTCATTATTCCAGTCTAAAGAGAATCATTTTCCGTTATCATTATTGAAAAAAAAAAAGCTCGTGAGAGCTCTTTGTTGGTTTGCTAGAGGCAAATAAAGCCTGAGTCATAACCATGCTTTGATCTATAAGAACTTCAGCTTGCCTTCATGCAGTTTGAGCTGAAATGGCAGATCTACAAAACAAGGACATTGATGTTGACGGGATTATGCAGCTTTTTTTGAAATAAATGGACAAAAGATAAAAGTTAAAATGTATTTACCGGTGAGTATGGGGAAGATAATAATGTTACAACAAACTGGGCAACTAACTTACTTTTATTATTTTAAGGTTTTGCACACATACATACATACAGTCATATATACATACATACATACATACATACATACATACAGACAGACAGACAGACAGACACATACAGACATTTATACACACATACATATATACAGACACACAATGTATTATTACATTTCCTCAGGCTAGTTCCACCATTGATCTATAATTGTTTGCTGATGGAATTCATAGCTTTAAGCTTAAAATTACTAAATTTAATCATTCCAGTCTCTAGTGTCTATCCCTGCTATCCTGACCGGAAAGCAAAGCTGAATAAACCTTCTGACAGTGTGCTGGGGGCAAGTAAAGTCTGCGTCACGAACCGAGCTTGGATACAGTAGAAGTCCAACTTGCTTTCATTCTGTTTGACCTGAAGTGTCACATGAAACCTTAAACACATTATATCGCTCAAGCAAGGACACTGATGCTGATGGCCACTTAACGATTTTATAGGATACATGGTTAAAAAGTGAAAACTGATATTCATTTCAAGTGGAATAGGGAGAAGATCCTGATATTACAACCAACTGGGCAACTAAGGTTCTATTATCATTTTGACATAATTTGATTGCAGATTTTTTTCGAAATCTACGCTGTTTTGAAATACATAAAAGAGTAGGGAACGTTTTAGACTAGACTTTCTTCACAAGATCTTAAACTTATAATTGAGTCAACTTTCTAAATGATATATGCAAGTTCCTTTTAAATTTCAATTTCAACTTACTGTGTTGGATGAGGAATTTCCAAAACAAGTTTGTGGAACGATGTGACTTCTCTATGACGCTCCTCAGCAACAGACGCATTCAGGAGTATCTTGTTTTTTTTCTTTATTGCCCGGCTTTTTCAATATATTTTCTAATAGGAAAGCTTGTTGCATGCATACATGCATACATACATATATACATACATACATACATACATACATACATGCATGCATGCATACATACATACATACATACATACTTACATACATACATACATACTTTAGTCTTATTAAATTTTTCAGGCTTATCCCGGCGATAATCTCTGATTTTTGCTGACGAAATTCATAGTCGTAAACTTCCAATTCCAATATCTAATTATTTCGGACTCAACAGTATCCATTTCCATTTTATATATTTATTTAAGGGTAAATATGGACAGATCCCAGTTGCAACCAATTGAGAACCTAAGGTTCTTTAATTTCTTTGAAAAATTTGGATTGCAGAATACGTTCCAATATATATGCTGTTTTGATCCACATAAAAAGGTAGGGAACGATTTAGGCCAGACTTTTGTTCCATATGATCCTAGACTAGAAACAGAGCTTACGACTGTAAATTATATACATTACATTTTGGTCTTCATTCCAATTTTTATTTTTGGACCAAGGTGCCTGCAAAGAGGGAGGGATAAATTGTTGTTCGTGCTTGGGATCATCCTCTTCGGACCATGCAATGTACATAAAGAGATCTACATAGTGTTTTGTAAACTTGATGATCAAAACGGTTATGGTTACATAGACGTTTCTTGTGCATGTCCCCTGAATAATGTGGTCGACACTAATGTTAACAAACATTGCCTTGGTAAGTTTTGATGGCCACATAGAACTGATCTTGGCAGTAAGAATCACTATAATATACCGTATATGGATAGAGAATTAAGTCGCAAAGGAAAGGTACTTTACAATTTGTGATAAAGGGACCTCTGAATGGTCATATAAACCAGCTTTGCATTCATATAATGTTTCCATGATTATTGAGAGATCCCTTTATATTAGTTTATCATTATAAACTATACACAGCTTTGCAACAAATATCTTAGTTTTACCACATGAATAAACTTAATAACTCCACTACATTTATTGTTAGATTTAATATGAATATCCATCCACAGCTAAGCGTTGGAAATACGACTTAACAGACAGATTCCTCACAAAGAACACTAAGTGCGATGGCTTCACACGGTGTATGTTATATTTTCAATTATAATGACCAACACAAAGGAAATAAATGTTGGTCTATCTAAAGCTTCGCTGCTAAAAGAAAGTTGTCTGTCTTTCTCTGTATGCTCATTGGTAGGACATATGCGTGTTTAAAAACCAAGTTAACAGAATGGTGCGACTTGCCAGAATGGTGTGACTTGCTTCCCAGATCAAATGCATGAAGGAGCAGACTCGTGCGCCAACTTAGGTCCTGTCTCCAAAGCAACAGTCCCACTCAAAAGAAGTATTTTGTTTTTTGTTTTTTCTTACTTTCCCGGCTTTCCTGTATATATGGTCTGATTGGTAAGGTTTCAGGGCATACTTATCCGACAGATCTTATAGCGAATGGGCATGGGTAAAAGCCTTCAGCTTATGTAATACTTAAGTTTGGAAAACATGCATAATATTGTGTAATTGTGGCGAGTATCACGCAATCCCAACATTTCTGAAATTTTATGCTTCGCAAAATTAAATACGTTTACTGTAGTGCGTCAAGGGCATCGCAATAAAATAATTGTGTGATATACATTCACTCCGTGACCGGCCAGAAGTACGTCCAGGTCACTCGTATTATGAATTGAACATGTATATTTGGCACACATTTGGTATTACCAGCCTTCTTATTTCTTAACATGAAAAGTTTAGTTTCCTTTTCTGCTTTTAATAATATCAAAATATAGGTCACAGTCACCCAAAATGTTACAAACTTTAACCACTTGCCAAATGTATATTTGGGCTCAATTCACATTTTTCATGTGACTTTTTAATCGAAACAATGAAATTAATGTACTTTTAATACTTATGACGGTAGGTCTATCTATTACCACTAGTAACGGCACCATGACTTGACCATCATAGAATTTTGTCTCTTTAATATCTCTGTACTAGTATATTGATACATATGCAGACGTTCACATGTAATGACGGTAACAAAAATCATTTCACGGATAAATAATCCTTGCTTGACCATGTGAAAGTAGGTCAAGGTCACCATTAACATGCAGTATTTAACTTCTATATGCGATGACCCTTTGTCTGGTTTTTCGTATCCCAAGCCCTCTTATCGGTCAAAATGTAGAATTTAGCATTCTTTATTTCGACAGTATTGGCCTTTTAAATTTGGCCTTAATCAAAGATATAATGAAATTTGTTCGGTGGTTCAAATCAATTTAGTGAAAGTTTCCAAGTTGCATCGCAATTCATGATCAAATTAATGAAGTTAATGTACCTTGTACACCTATGATGGTTTCATAAATCATTCTCTTCGAGACCTTGAGCAAGTAGGTCAAAGTCTTCCATATCATGCAACATAACACTCTTCCAGATGACACTCATTCGTGGTATATCTGGCATTGTTGGCCTTATTCTTTCTGAACAAAATTGTCATTGTTGGGACGAAATTTGTAAATTTGCGTCATTTTTTGAGCTATTTGGTCTGTATCTCTTCCATGATGCTGTAAATGGCGCCATCGAATGTTATATTTTTATCGTTCTCCCTCGTAGACATTCCCACAACAATTCAGAGTGATTTATAAACTATTTTTTTAACAAGACGGCATTCACAAAATGTTCTTATTGTGGGCAAAATTATATACATTACAGTTTGCAACGCTATTATCAAACTGCGTGTAAAATTAGGCGCGCTTGATAAATACTTAAAGTTAAACTACATGTGGCTGGCATGAAAATGGTTGACTACATAAAGTTCATTACCAACATTCCGTTGACATACATATGGGTGGATGCACTGAAGGACTGACTGACGGACAGAAATGAAGATCTTCTAAACTCTACCACCCAGTGTTATGAGCACAGATTAAATGGTTGGATTTTGGTTTTCATGAAATTAAGAATACATGTACCAGGAATTTGTTTGAAATTCTTAGGGGGTGGGGGTCATTATATTGCTGTGGCAGCGTTTCATTATGACAGAAATTAAACTTGCTGATGTTGAAGGCCTTTATTCAAACATGATTACACTTAGGTCATACCCTTTGTCAGTGTCACATTAAAAAATACGAGTTAAGGAAACATTTAAGTAAAATTAAATTTGTCAATATCGAACACACAAAACGCATCATGAATTTTGATTATTTTGCATTGAACCGCTTTTGCTCCTATACACGATACGATGCTACTTTGTTGCATTATGTCTGGGAAGTTTATCACGCGCTTCATAGTTCCTAAAAGTTATATAGGGCTAGCATAAAAACGGTTGACTGCATCGCGTTCACTAGCACAATTCTGCAGAGGAACATATGGGTGGAAGCACTGAAGGAGTGAATAATATCTCAATTATGATACCGAAAATGATATCAGCATTTATGTAATATGTTTTGCAAGAAAAAAGTGTACATCAAAGATGTTTTGATTTATGAACTTTTATTGATTCAACTTACTTCACAGGCTGTATTTTTTGTCAACTGTTTAATGTATGACTTTTGTACACTAAGCATAGGAGAAAACTGCTGTTTAACGTTTGGAAAGTAATTTATAAATTGCGGCTTGCTGACACAAAAATGTGGCTCTGACCACTCAAACAAGATTCCAGAGAATTAAAATAACGAGAAACATACATGTACACAACTATTTATCAACAGACAGAATTGCCATCAGCAAACAATTATAGTATATAATGAGAAAATGCACATTTCCGTCCAAAGTAGAGAGAAATGCAACTTACAAGAAATAAAAGATAACGTTAAACAAGGAGACAGGAGGCAGATGTTTTCGAAACACTTTTATAGGATGTACAGGCATTTGGCCACATTTGTAGCCGAAACGTTTGTTAATTTTTTTTGAAAAATGATCCAAAACAATAGCAAACAAATCCAAGACCAACCACAGTAAATAACGGTACAATGTTTAGATTATCCCTTGAACTTTAATTTTTTTTTGTTGTTGCTCAAATCGTCTCTGTTGTATTTTTTTTTTTTTTTTTTTTTTTTTTTTTTCATTTTCGGAAAAGCGTCTTTATAAACTGATAGTTTGCTTCAAATTACACACCAGACAAACAAAATATTACAATCCTTACTCAAACAGTTAACAATACAAGGCATGTTGACCTTCAGCGTCCCACTGGTATGACCATGGTCGGCAATTCCACTGTAATGTTGAATGCTTTTGCAGTATCAGATGCATTGGCATCAATACTGTCTTTACTACTTTAATGAATGAATCTTACTGGCATCAACCACGCACAGCAGATTAAGGTACAGTCATATCATACCAATAAATATAAAAAATTTAAAGTGACAGAACTGTGTACCTAACTACAACAGCAAAATCAGGGGCTCCAAGTCCCACCAAGAGATATCAATATCAAGCATAACACAAATACTGAAGCAATCGCATGAGGAGTCCCAATTAGTGGGAACATTCTACCAAATACAGTATTTATAAATGATGTGCCATGACCTAATAACATTGCGAAGATCAAGTAATTTATTCTGTCTAGATAAATCATGAAGATGAGGACAACTAGAGGCCAACTCGGACAGTGAATGTTTTTTTTTTTTTTTTCACATCATTATATCGGTTAAAATGCCTCACAGAATGTATTGTTTCTTCAACCGGACTTGAGTTACGTTACAGATCCATTGATTAATGGGGCTTTGGACCTTGTTGCCTTATGCAAACATGACAACCGTCGTTTCAGGAGATATATAGTACGGCTACCTCATCATACACTTCAATTGAAGAACCTAAAGAAAAATAGGGTCACAGGCATCATGAAAGCAAATTGAAACAAGATCAACAAGGAGCAAGAGGAATAGAACTGTGCTAAATACACAGCAATGCTTTACCTCAATATATGAAGAGAAAGGTTCAACAAAGCCAAATCCACTTTTAAGTCATTCCACCCTGATAAAATACCGAGTCAACTGCTTTCCTTGGCGCGTTCTAGGCACAATGCACCCAGGGCGCACCAAGGAAAGCTGCTGACCATTGGAAACAAATTTGATCTTCCATGCAAGTTTCATCCACAACTTTGAAACATAATCGCTTAATTAGCAAAATACTATCAGCAGACGACATTTAGATATTAGCTGGAAAAAGCATCAGTAGGGTGGCATGAGTTGGAATATAAAAGATCATTGTGCGCAGAACTTACAACTGTCAGGACATTCCCAGCTATGCAATTTAACGGCAGTTTGCTAAATAAGGCCTGTCCCTGAGGAGGTACATACAGACTCAACAGAACATGCCTAGAATTTATCCCCTTCACTTGCATTGATTTATTTATCAATAAGGGTTTTGAGACTTAAAGTATGATCTGCTGTGCTGCTATGGCTCGTGATATCAATCTGGCATTGCAGTATGCGCTTGGTATCCTCGAAATTATAGTATACATCAGCAGTTCACGATCTTGGCATTTCCCGAAAACATAATTACGCGACATCGTCGTGGTATAACTTAAGAGGATACATGATCCACATATATTCACATCAAACAGGTTGTATCAAATGGCCGAGCATATCACGTGCTTTATGAAAATGTAATAAACTTGAATCACCCAATGACCTAAAAGATCAGGAAGCTCCCTTATGTTGACCACAGTCCATGGCACCGGTGTTGTGAAAATGAAGTGAGGATTAGCTACACAAGTTTACATGATGAAAATATTTTCAAAACGCTGCAGGTCTTCTCATTCACGTGATATGGTATTTTTTTTCTCGGTAATGCCTTGATGTCTGGCTCACATTTAGCACACATTTAGCACACATTTATTTGTTATCCAGTTGTCCAATGCATATGGAGGAATGACTTGCAGGCTATCTCAAAATTAGTTCTTCGTTGCATTTTCTGTTTGTCCTTTCTTTTTCTCTGGAAAATAATACAAAGGTACATTTATACGTGGCCTCAATAAATACTTAAATAGCGCCAAATGTATCAATTTTATGTTTTTTCCTCAGTTTCGATTGTCTTAATATAACTGCAAATATACATAATAATTGACCATTACATAACCAGGAAACTTACAGAGGTAGCTTTTCTATTCTCATAAACTGGCTCAGCAAAAACATAACATCTTTTAATCTTTATGTCAAAATTGTGCATGACTATAGCGTGCATATTATAGGTACTTAACCTTTGACGGCAAATGACCTAGAATTTTATTGTGTTTGGATATATAAGCATAACTGTATCTAAATCATTATAAGCAATAAGAAAGGAAACGGAAAATGCACAAAAATTCGTAGTGGCCCTAAGCAGTTAAAAACAATTAGCCTGGTGACGCTGTACAGCTGGATGTTTCAACGATTTGATTGAAATTTTGTTTAAGAAATGAAATAGATAAAAATCATTGAACCAATTCAGATTAAACTTCCTCTCTCGTGTAATTACGGGCGCATCGTTGCAGTTTGTGTGACAGGCATTTCTGATGACGCGCGGTAGCTCGTCATCAAAGAAATGCCTGTCACACAAACTGCAACCATGCGCCCGTAATTATACTAGAGAGGAAGTTTAATTCTTATATTTACATTTAACATCAATTTCTATTGACATAAGAGTAAGTATTATCATTGATAGTTGATTTGAAATCGTTTTTAGCTTGTTAATTAACAAAAAATCGTCTTTTTGTTTGCTAGTGGGAGGAGCCAAGTAGGCGGGGCTACTACATCAGCCATCAGTTGTCAAGGCACGTTGGTTGCACGAGATGCTCTAGTGTAACTATTGCCTCATGAACTACACTACCGTTCCTATTCTTTCAATGCTAACAAAAATAACAAATGTAAATATTTGAACAGAGATCCAACCAATGTACCTCGCCACCAATTTATAGTGAATCTGCAGCACAATTTTGGAGTTAAAATATGAATTGTCATTATTGTCGCAATTGATTTGCGTAGTGATCAATGGGAATGCATATGTGCCGAAATTTAAAAAAAAAAAAAAAAACATTAGCAAGAGGGTGGTGTGGACAGCTATCAACGCTGACCTTGATATTCAACCCATAATGAATTCCACTCTTCTATATGGGTGCCAAGCAGTGTACTTGTTCAATATCAAAGAATTTGGCCAAGTCTCTCTCTGTCTGTCTGTCTGTCTGTCTGTCCATCAGTCTCTCTCTCTCTCTCTCTCTCTCTCTCTCTCTCTCTCTCTCTCTCTCTCTATGTATATATATATATATATATATATATATATATATATATATAATATGCACATTTGAATACACTTAAGCATACTTATAGTATGATAATATAGACCTATCCCAGATACAAACTTGCAGCATTTGAAGTGCATGTGGCTGTGATCAATGAGAAAGAATGCGTTACCCAACAGGTAGGCAATTTGGAATATGAATCAAAAATCAGAGATCATCTGCACACCTAAGACTTACTTTATTTCATCTTTTCGCATGAACATGTCCATCAACTTCAACCATATTCTGAGTTCTGGTATTGGGAAAAAATTTAAGTGTACCAAACGCATATACATAAATGTGTGCAAATAAATTCCCGCATGTAAAGCTGGGATTTTTTTTGGGGGGGGGGGGGTGAAGTTAAAAATGGCAATTACATTTGCAGTTCCCATCGACGGATATAGTGTTCAATGAGATCGTATGTATTTCATTATCCACATAGAAGAAAAAATCATAAAAACAGAAATCCTGCATGTCATCCCATAGTGAGCAGCTTTTCACAAGCTAGCAGAAAAAAAAAAAAAAAACCGGCCAAAAATCGTAGTAAAAATAGAAAACCCTTGCATAGCCATCTGTGGAACAAAAGAATGTCCAGGTGTTTCTAGAAGTGTCCTTACGCAATTGAAAAACAGCTGGCATGGCAATACCGGATATAACTCACGATATTCGACAAAGGAGAAAAAAAAAAGAAGGAAAAAATCATTATGTCCAAAAATCAATGAATGGCATAACCATTTACACAAATATATATCAATATAAGTGAATCTGGCTTACGCTTTTAGAGAAGACGTCAGAGACGTAAATTATGGACTCTATTGGTCGGACGGATGGAAAATGGACGAGGAACCCTCACACAAA
Organism: Hermodice carunculata; assembly: GCA_964020975.1. Classification (NCBI taxonomy): domain Eukaryota; kingdom Metazoa; phylum Annelida; class Polychaeta; order Eunicida; family Amphinomidae; genus Hermodice; species Hermodice carunculata. The sequence continues at coordinate 47,324,395 of OZ026621.1, read as the reverse complement.
CTCAGTTGAGTGATAAGTCAGCTAAGCTTTAAGAAAAGTAGGTAAAATTATAATCAGCACGAACAATGGTCGTGTTGCACGATGGATTTAGCGTTTGTTTTCACTGAATCGTTTACCTTTTTTTCACGTTTTTCATTTAATTTATTTTATTTTATTCTATTTCACTTCAATTTTTCATTTAGTTTCAATTCTTATTTATTTATTTATATATTTATTTATATATCATGCTTAAGGAGACAAGTAATGAAGACAAGCGTGTGTATATATATATATTAATATATATATTAATATATATTAATATATATATATATATATATATATATATATATATATATATATATATATATATATATATATTGAAGACCGTGTACGCCGCATACAAACTATAAACTAGTGTAATAAGAAATCTGGGGCTTGAGCGTTAAATCTTCCGGGCAGCGTGAGGTGAGCGTTCACTTTCTCTGGTACTCTAGTAAGGCTTGGAAATGCTTTATTCGAAATATTAAATAAAAATTGATTCACCTTTTTAAATGTGGGATAGACAAAGCAGATGCATAAGTTCGGGGGGGGGGAGGGCATCAACGAAAGACGCATTTATCATCTGTTCAAATCAACTCTATGCTAAAATAACGTTTCAAACGTAGATATCTCAAATCTGAATGCTTAATTTATTGTTTTGCTAACTGAATGCCGCAGGCCATTAACTAAATAACGTCTCCCTTGTCATATAGCGGCTTTTGTTTAATATTCCATAGTATCCCGTACCTTGATATCTAATCTTATGACACACTATATGCTGTAACAGACGCAATGCTTTCCAAACCTAAGGTACATGGCTCCCTGATTTCAAGGCATCATGATACTCTAATATATTCACAGTTACTAAACAGAGCAAATTATGTAACATTTGGTAAACTGTGTGCAAAACTGAATTTTGCCTCGAACCAAACACTTTGTTTCAGTTGTCAAACACATATAGAAACCGTTTGTTCAATCTCGTTATATACTTGTAGCCTATTTTTATCGTTGTGCCTGGCCACTTGTAAAACGCGTTTATTAAGACAACCATAATGCACTCTGGATTGTTTAACTCAATTTTTTCGGTGAAATACGGTGGACACATCGGGCAATTGTTTTGTTGCTTTCACCTAGCAGGTGTACAGTGGTGCGCTCCTTTTCTTCTGTGTGATCAGGTGTACAGTTATACAGTTTTATTGCAACAAACAATCCGATGTACATTTACCAAGCACAGTTGACTGAACTGCACGTCTGTTACCTACACCAAGCATCTTGGGGTGGACTTAAGCTGCACCGAACGGAAGCAAAGGTCAAATCCCTGTAATTATGGTCCTTGCTGTTCTCTCCTGTCATGTTTGAACATTTGGGCCGTTATGTATCACAGTTGGTTCACTTTTAGCCATCAAGATAGAGTGCGGGCAAACGCATGACACGTATGTACGTACACTCCTGACAGTGGAGCGTGCAGAGACGTAAGGTAAATCTGTGTTGGATCACCACCATCCACAGATAATTTAGCTGTCGACTTAAAAGTGAGACGCACACACATGGTAAACGGGTTCTGCAAGTGTTAGTTTCACGTAGGACTTGTTTTCATCATTCTGTAACTGTTTTTAAATGACAATCCATTTGCGTAATTTTCAAATACAGGCCTCGATTTGCGCATGCCAAATATAACACCATCACAGGGATGGTGTTATATGACCAATAAAGGCACATAATGTGGAAACATTTAAACATTTTAAACGTAAACAAATAAAGAAAATATACACACACGAGATCAAAACATGCTAGCGGGAATGTGATACATGGATAACCTTTGATCATGTTCTGTGATATTTACTTCTTGTCTGTCAAAGTATCATTCGCCCTTTGCAATATTTGTCTGTATCTTAAATTTTGAATTTAGATAGGAATATGTCCATGTCCTCTAGGACTGACGTGTATCCCAAGAAGCCTTCGTGATTTTTTCAACATCTGAAAGACCAGGTGTCGCTCTTGGCAGCGATGCACACAATTGGCTGATGATGTTATATCAATGCATTTTCTCGAGGTGTGTTCGGTCACATAAACATATCTTGTTTATCATCCTTTTAAAATCACGTGTGTCTTATAAGTGCATAATCCAAGATAACCTGAGTAATTTTATCCCGATTGGTAAAGATACAGTTGAAAAGTCAAATATATTTGGTGGCCTTTTCTCACATTATTGTTTGCATTATGCCACAGACCATCTCGGTTCTGATAAAGACTGTTTGATTGCGCTTATCATTCTTTGTATTTCCACACCATTTTATCTTAATACTTGTCATATCAACGATGAAAAATACAATCTGGCCGTGCTTTAAGTTTGAAGCGGACAACCAGAAACCAGATAGAGCACTTGACACTTCACTCCCTTCGAGCATCTCATTGCGAAACGCAATTAACCTTCTCAGTACCGATCACCGCAAAACTTCCCTCGGTATGAATTATCTTATCACCCATTCACATACTTAAACAGATGAGTCAGTCAAGAACTGCAGTATCTCCAGGTGTGGGATCGACAGGAGCAGCCAATATCAAGAGCTTTATTCAGCGTATTTTGGGCGCTGTGGAAAATTGTGTTAGTTTCTAATCTACAGCAGCCAAGGGTAATTTATGTAACCATAATTCATTGTCCTCAAGTGTGCAGTGATGATTAATGTCACGAGAACCCGAGCGTCCCGTTGACCCATGCAGGTTTCAATTGCCACAACATAGCTTTCTTGTAACAATTTATTGCACAGCATTCCACATACTACTAGAAATGTATGATCTCACAGAATACTTTCTTCGTTGTTCATATGGTTTTCAAGAGCACTAACTAAAGCGACAAGTTTTGCCAACATATGTGCAGATTTTATCAATGATAAGCAATATATAGGGTGATCATTGGAACACCCCGTAGCAGTATTCATAAAATATTCCTTCGCATGTTTCCCTAGACAGTTTGTCCGATTTGCTGATGTAAAAAGCAAGGACTGGTTCAATTTCACTTTCCGTATATGCATGGGAAAGTTGCAATCTGTTTATGACAAACTTTGCGAAGAAAACAATAAATGATAAAAGTTTCAATTAGCTTTTCAGATTGCAGGATGGCATCGTGATATGGAAACTCCATTTTGATTTGTTAGTGCCGTACATCCAGTAGTGTAGCTGCAGCTAGCACACTTACTATTCCTCAGGGCGAGCTGGGTGCCAAGGAAAGCTACTGACCTAGAGCGTGCCTGCATCAATGGTCTATCAAAAAATTCCTGCCAAAAATGTTCTGTAGTAACGAGAAATTTAGGTAAAGACTTTAAGGAAGACGCCAATGGACACCCGAAATCCACTGGGCGATGTGAGCGGGAAAGCATCAGCTTTTTCCTGGACAGAGTAAGATTGATTCAATACTTTTCCTTAAATCTGACTACGTACAATGCTCTTTATCTGACCCTAGAGAAATATATTGACCCAGGATTTCCTCATTATACGGTGTATCTACAATTGTCAGTAAATGGGTCTATATTTCCATGAAACAACATTTTAAATTGGGGCACATTTTGGCACCTTGCTGCAAAGGTTTTGACTGCTTTTAATTCACAGCTATTGAAACTGTATAATCAATCGATTACTGAAGTTACACATTACAGTTGTATAAAATAAATTTCAGAATCACACCATGCTTGATTTGGTTGTTACATACATACATACATACATACATACATACATACATACATACATACATACCTACATACATACACACATAAGTACGTACGCACACACGCTTACACACGTACGTACGTATGCACACTTACATATATACATACAAATTTAACAGTGAATCTCTGTTGGACAAGGTTTATCAAAAAAACAGCCTTCGAGCCGAAGGCAAAGAGTATATTTCAAAACAATTTGGTCCCAGCACATTTCCGTATCCATACTCCAATATTTTAGACCACTAAAAGCTATTTCAACAATTGAACAACTGAATTTGGGTATAAATATCATTCCAGACAATTAACTAACCTTGACACATGTGTTGCTACGCTCACTGCCCCCATTTAATGTTGCTAAGCAATGGACAGGCTGCAATAAAGAGAAGATTTGAAAAAAAAAAGTTGAACGTGTCATACCCGCTGGTGTGACAGATACCACGCTTGACCTTGGTATTAACTGCGTTCACTTTGCCCATCGGCAAATATATATATTTTTTATCATTAAACAGGATAAACAAGCAGGGTGTCCGGTGGACATATTTGAAATAATCTGGACCAGGCCACTCTGTGAAAAATTGAACTGCGCCAAAACCAAAGTAAATCGGGCTTGTGTATGACACACACACACACACACACACACACACACACACACACACACACACGTATACATATATGTTCCTGTCTTTTTCCTGATTATGTCAATTCATTGCTGTGAGATTTTTTTTTCAGCATTCAAATCAAACAATGCCAATCAACAACAATATTATTTTCAGTGGGAAAGTATCATTTTTCGGCTGACTGCGAATTTACTGCTTATATCAGCTGGAATACAGGTTTCTTTAAGAGTGAGTATGCGATATTGCACACAGTGGAAATGCAGTGTCCAAGGACTGCTGATATGCATTTGTACATGAAACAACATGCACTATGTACCATATGATATACATACATATTAAAATTAGGCGGAATTTCCACATTTCACTGCAAATTAACAAGAAATCTTTGCAGGGTTTTCAAATTTTATTTCAATACAAAACTGAGATAAAGACTAGAGTACTTACACACAGTAGTTACACTACAGCCAATGAATTTGGTAAATTTTACAAGGCTTGTTGTCGTAGACTTTACGACAACAGTTTAAAAAGGGCCAAAAAGCCGTATATGACAGGGAAAAAACCTGCATTCATTTCTAGGCATATTTGTATAAAGCTATTTGTAAAAGTCTAAGTTCTACATTTAACAACTTTTAAGAAAATAACTTCATCTTTTCAACGGTCGGAGTTTCACAGTCATCACTCGTACATATGTAGCCATATACATAATATGCAGGGTTATTGGAGAGAAAAAAATGCCAGTTGGCCTATTGATGAGTCTGAGGCTTACTGCTTTTGAAAATGCCATTGGTCACTTAGGGCGAAACGTTGCTTTTGATTATCGGTCATTTGGACCGATAAGCTGACTATTTCGATCAGCCCGGATAGGGTTTTTATTGTACCGAATGATACATTTCAATTTAAATATTCATGGAATATTATCAGACATTTGGACCAGTAGGTATGCCTCCTCTATTGGTCTGGGCTGGGGCATTTTTTACCACTAAGAACTGATGACCGATGACCTTTCATCACTGTTGCAGAAAAAGCCAACAATAGTATACAACCCACTTATCAAATTAATGTACCATAGTTCAGTGGAAATTAATAGTCATATTACAATTGTAAAAAGGTTGAATAAAAGTTAGTTTTAGACATAAAACATGCAGACACAGAATTCTGACTTGTGGTAGTATCCAACAAGTTTTCACGAGTTTGCCCAACACAGTCTAGCTTGAGGATTGAACTCTTCGGTTGAAAATACTTCAAAGTCAATGTCACAGTGACACTGTCTTTCAATTTCAGGTAGTCCGTGAACAATCCAATGGGATTATCCTGTGGTCCACCAATAACGGCTCAGCAGTCTTAAAGACTTACACCATAAGCAGACATTTAAAAGCCTTCTCAACCCCAAAAAGAATCTAAAAAGCAACATGCTTGGAGCTATTCTGCCTACACTTTTTTAAAGATACCATTGATTGATTGATTGATTGACAATTTATGTCAATAAATACAGACCCATACCACAAGGTTGGTGGGGGTTGGAAGTTGGATTCTTTCTTTCCAGAAATGTCTGTATCTTGCTTTACTCAACTTCCTCTCTGATATTCAATTGGTATGCCTTCCCACACAAAACTTGCAACACGAATATGCTGTGTTATATTTCCATATCTCAAATATTATTTCAAATAACTAAATAAATATTTGTTCAAACAAGTCAGAGTCTTTTACACACAGAAAAACGAATTAACTCTTTCATGATGCATTATGTGAGCTCACGGACCAAATATAAAAACATACCTCAGCCAATAATCTATCATTTCAAGTTCTTACACCAAATAGAAAGGTAATCTAACTATCGAATATTGGAATATAAAGCAAAATTGCGATAATAGTGATCGTACACGCTGAGCATAGGCGCCATCCTTTGTCATATAGCTGTAATTGTTGACGCGGACATAATACCTGATTTAGATAGATGGTGTAAAAGGTAAGCCGTGTCTGACAGAAAATCACTTATATTTAAGCAATTGTATGATATAACGTACGCACGGTGTACCATTCAGTACTTTTTCATTCTTCCTAATTTTCTAACTTTTCAATTGCTATTTTGAGTTTGAGATTATGCAACAAGCATGGTATGCGTTTTCAGAAATGTTCTGCGTACAGGTAGGAGGAGTACGGCCGGGGGGACAGGTGGAAACTTTATTATTATTATTATTATTATTATTATTATTATTATTATTATTATTATTATTATTATTATTATTATTATTATTATTATTATTAATATTGTTATTGTTATTATTATGGATGTATCTTTCGTTTTAAATGGGCGAACATGGAGGCATTCCATTCTATCTCATATTCGTTTGCAAATGCAACGACTTGTGTGTATCATGACCTGAGCCTCAACGTTGGCCGAAACACAAACCACGAATGCATGATAAAGTATTAAAAAAGCGGAATGATGTACTTTTAACATACCTTTCGAGTCATTCAATTTGAGAAGCTATGTACAATTTAATAATTTAGTGCATTTATCATGCTTCAAAAGATTTAATTAATTTATTTATTTAAGAATATGTTTACCCAGGGTGACCCTTTCAGAGCACACCTCTGTTCTTCCAAGGGGCCCAGCATACATCTAGATGAATAACTTAACTAAAAATTTAATGTAAAAGGAAACGAAACTAAAACTTACTAAAAGCTTAAAAGGGTTAATATGAATAGGCGAATTTTTTAAACAAATCTACAAACTAAACGGAGTTGAAAAAAAAAACAGGTACTAAAATACATCATTTTAAAAAGTGAGCCTTATACTGAAATTTAAAATCACACACATTTTTACAGTTCTTTAAAAAGTCCGGCAGGCTATTAAAAATGCAAGCACCTTCATACACAAGCGAACGTTTGAATATACTTTTTTTTTTGAAAAGGAACATGGATATTATTTACCGTTGCGTACCGTGTTGAATAGTGATTAATTTCATTTAGAAGGCAGATTTGGTCACAAAGATAGTTAGGAGCCAGACCATGCGTGCATTTTTTGCTTGACCTAGTGACCTTCTTGGGCTCCAAGACACACCATTGGGTCAACATATGTGTGTATATGATATTTAATGAAACTAATTTAATGAGTGAAGGAATTGCAGTCTGGAGACGATTTTACCGGGATATAGCAGTGGCCCAGATATTTAAGGAATTATAGCCCAGAAACGATTTACCAAGTATATGTTACTTTGACCCACATGCTTGATGTAATGACCCACTTTTGGTGCATGACATATCCTTGTGTCCAGATGCACCTGTGTGTAAAGGTCCATTAATCTAAGTTGAGGGACAAGCCAATTATAGCCCACGAAGGAATGGCGGATACACGCACGGTTGGACGCAAGTTAATGGATCTGTTCAGTTAAATATGCTGGAGTGTTTTTTTACAGCCTTCTGATGGTAGATTCCCCTTCATGTAATAAAGTTGCAAATTAATGCCTCTGCTCTGAAGAATTTTCACCCTAAGTTATGCTTCTGGATCTTTATCTTGCAATTCAATTAAAAGAGCACTACAACTACTTTTTACAAGCAACCGCCCATTCAAAACCAAACATTTTGTTACGTAGTCGATTAAAAGCGTATGTGTGCAAATCTCACTGGCTGAGCACACATAGACAATTTAATGTGTCATGCAAAATTCAACAGACCCATGATGTTACAGTCCTTTAGCCATATCTGTTTAGAATGTTTTAACACTACAGAGGTAAAAGACGCATTCGAGCTGCCATTAAACTTGTTCAGGAGATTCGAGTTGGTGACTTGATGGGCCATGCAATTATAACATGGCCACATAGTAGACAGCTAAAAACATATACAATGTATGAAACGTGGCTGAAGCAAAGAAAACCACATATATAGAACTTGCCCACACTTGCGCTTGCCCAGCCTGTTGACTATTGTGGCAGACTTAGCCATATATAAATAGATGCCGATAGTGTTCAAAAGTGTGGGCAAAATGCAATATATTAACTGCAACTGATATGCTTTAAACACAATGACAATTTGGCCATCACCACGCACAACAATGCTGTTTGAAAATCCTGATATAAAGCATATCTAAACTTCGGTAAAGAAAAAGGGAAAAAAAATAAATATTTGAAACTTAAGCACTCATCAATTTGAACTTATGTAGCCTCATCTTTTAGTAGAGACATAAACTGATTTTTTTGGGACATCAACTTGTAATGATTACCAGAGTGCATATATAGCGTGCAATAAAAAATACGTTCATCATTTTTTACGTATGTTTTTTGGGTTACAAGCAACATACCACATATGCAAAACAACGTGTTTCATTATAAAATTTGAATTTTGACCCATAGTTAAGTAAAGCAAACATAATTTTCTGGCTATGACACAAATGTATTATCTTAAGATCTTGATGTTTTAGAAAATGATATTCTTCAAGATAAACTTAACACAAATCGACATCAAATTTCAAAAGTGATTGTACATAAAATATTCATCATAGTACCTCTGGGAAGTGCATCACATTAAAAGTATCATTTGCACCTAATATAGCTAATTTGTAAATTATGGGTGCTATCTTTGCAATGTTGAGGACAAATGTAGGGCATGACATTTGTTAATTTTTCTGTGATGTTTTGGCTCAGGTTCAGAGATCGTCTCTGTTGTGACAAAAAGTTAAAAGGGACTAACAGTTATCTGTTCATCTGTCCAAAATTGTACCCCTTAAATTTATGGTGACAGTGCTGCTGGCTGATCTGCCTGAAATGGAGATTAACAAAGCATGGTTTTAGCTTCGTGCATGGGTTTTCAACCAGGACACAATTCGCAGCTAATGTATATAGCTTAGTTTGAGCTGTCAACATATTTATTTGAAATGCTCACAGATATAAACCACAGTTCTTACATAAATACCGTTGTAATTGTACATGAGCTATGGCTTTTTATCACTGACATACTTTACATAAATACCGTTGTGATTGTACATGAGCTATGGCTTTTTATCACTGACATAAGAATCGTCAATCAACATGGTTTCATACCATGAAAGAGTAACCATTCCAGTTACATGATCATGAAGCATGCAAAATAAACTTTTAATGTGATCAACAAAAAGAGTATTTCACTGCCAAGAACTGTATAGGGAGGGATTGGTCCCAGAATTATAAATAAATACAAAGAGAAGAATGGACTTCAGCTTTGACATTATCCTTTTTTTTTTTTTTTTTTTTTTTTGATATTTCAAACGACTATGCTTAATAGTCACAATTATCATCATCATCATCATCATCATCATCATCATCATCATCATCATCATCATCATCATCATCATCACTTGGTGTAATACAGAGGGCCTTCCGTATTTTGCACATGTTCATTTCAGTCATTCTAATCATACTTGTTATGATATAAGCGTAAACTGATGTCACTAGTTTTTTTTGTTTTTGTTTTTAACTTCTCTGCTGGCGCATTGCCTAGCATATGGCATGACTGTGGACTACCAGCATGTATTTTTTTCTAGGAGTCCTTTGATCCATTGGTAAATTGACAAGGTTACAATGAAAGTAGAATGTATAGCAATTGAATTTAGTAGCGCTGTTGACGTAGGTGTCTGTGAGATGCGTAGTATCGAATGCATGCTACCATGCATCTAAACATGATCCTGGTCTTCCAACACGAATGTTAAACTAAGATAGTTTTCTTTCTGAACGTGACTAGAAATCTATTTCTTATTCTTATTCGGTTGCCACATGCTATGTCAGGTTTGTTTTGCACACATTTTCTTCACACTATATATGCATGAATGACCTGCCATATCCCTACTTACTTTTGCAAGAATCGTTCTTAATCAAGATTCCCCGAAAAACCTTGGTCTGTGTCTGCATTTGAAATCAACTTTGTATCTATTGCATGCATCTTTTTTACTTTGTATTTCTTATAAACTATTTTCAACCTCAACCAACATGGTATATGAAAAATTAGGATATTCACAGGGATTTTAACAAATTAGGTGAATATTTTGTTACCCTACAGTTCCCCTTGATATCTCTGACCTAAGTTCAGTAGCCAGTTTCAACCTGTGCAGATTTTGAAAGTAACACTGTTGCGAAGGACAAAGGATGTTCACGTTATTTTGCCATTCTATATTTAGCAATGAGTGCAGGGGATTTTCCGTTTCCGTTCATTGCTAATACACAGGACAGTTGTACATGCCCGTCTCTGAATGACTAATTGTTGGCGCAAAGGTCGGATATAAACCATCTTGGGATAAGAGTAATAATGTATATTATCGGTGTGGTTTGATGAAAACTATTTCATGAAACAAACAACTTTACAATTACCTTGAGATTGTGCAGAAAATTTCAAAACTTACATACCTAGTATATTTTGGCCTTTACAAATTCAACATACCTGCCGATAACTGCTGTCATTTTAGGTAAGCTTTTGCCAAAATGAAATAATAAAATATTGCACGTCTGTTAAGCTTGAATGGCATTCACTCTTATTCCAATTCAACCTGTATCATTGACAAGCCTGATTGACTGTTTGCTTCAAACATAACATTCAGTTGATTCACATATTCAATTCTTAAACTTTGGGCTTTACAAAGAAAGTGGACTGAACTCTGTTAATTTTATCTTACGGGGTTCAAATGTCCAATGATTTCAATTCCAAAACGTGTGTATGGGGGATAGATTGTTAAAAATAAGTGAATAAATTGAATGTACTCTAGCTGTTACTGAAATAGCCTTACTTCAGCCCATAAATAACTATCTGGCTTTTAAATGTAACAGTAATGGTAAAGAAAACAGCACAGTCTTCGAAGTTAGTCAATTCTATTTCTAGCACTGAAGATGGGGGGATTCCCTCTTTTGTTGAGAAAAATACTGCATAGTGATTTACATGCACGACTTTGAATGACTGACACCTTCAGCAAAGATTTAATCAGAAGTAGCATGCATATTATTTTTAGGTCAACTGGTTTGAGCATTAATCTTATTAAATACTTGCCACGTACTCTAAGTCATCAGTTTCATTTTTCTTATCAATTCATTAGTGGTATAACCGTGTTCAAAGGTAAAATTAGGGTTTCTTTGGTTGGTTTTTATGAGGCAAGCCGTTTTTACTATGAAAATAATACCTATGTTTGACCTACATTCATATATCTAATATCGTGTCAATATAAACGTGTGTAAGAGAAAACTGTAAAAATGAGTTAATTGAATGAAAAAACTTTCAATCTCCGCAACACTTGGTGTTGCAGATATGACATGATTATTCCATTTAAAGAAATCATTTTCAATTATCTGGAAAAAAATCTGTTTTTCGCCATAATAAACAACTTCTCTTGGCTGGAATTAATTGGTGTGTATTGCTTGTGTACTGGTCGTTCAGATGCAGTATGGAGTTGTAGAAAAGACTGTGTTGATTATGTAAAATACAATCTTGTGAGCTGATATGTGCCGTACTGGAAGACTGGTGGCTGAATGATTGCCATGTGAATATGGTCTCATGTTGATTTTGTTCATTTATTAATCATAGATCTCATTAAACGTTCTATTATTGATCTGTACTAAAAATATATCCAACACAGATAAGAAGGAAAGAGCGCTTGGAGAGAACTTTAGAGATAAAGGATGTTACATGAATATAGCTGCATTATTGTTTGTTTCATAACCGAAGATACTCAAACAACTAATATAAAATATATTTATTCAATTTCCCATGTTAAGTTGTTAATCCGCCTTTTGTTGAATATATCCTGCATCACCAAACTGCAATGTCAAACAGTGTCTTAATTTGCATGTCCATAATATGTTATATACGGGAAAAAAACCTCCTCAACATGTTGATAAGTTACCTGCTGAAGAGCCTTTAATTTATTTAGGCTAATACAGCCTATGTAAAAATTTTAGAGAAGAACCTGTGCAATATGGACAATAGTACTTCCATAATTATGTATATAGGTTAGATAGGGACAGGTTACCTTATGGAGAGTAAAGAGTTTGGACTGCGGAATAGGGTAATGACTACTAGGAAATGATTCTGGGCAAAACAACACAAATACAAATATGGCTTAAAGCCCAAGGTGTCAGCAGATGCTTTTAACTTTGTATTTGTATGTACATCTGAATGTGCTCTTACATTCAATGTGACTATAGATCAAAATACTGTTTTTAGATATGACAATATGATTACTATTGCTGTACATGATGTTAAGACATAGATATATTGAGCAAAATATTCTGTATTATATTTTTAATGAATAAGCAGCACCCAGCGCTCTCTCAAATTACTATCGAGCCAGTTTGCATAAATTTTCGCGGGCTCTTACAAACATATTTTGAAGTATATTGATTAGTATATGCGGAAAGTACTGAACACCTCCATCATGTAAATCTGACAACACTGCTAGATATATTTGGCGACTGGTGGTGCATATTAAACAGTTGTAAAACACTCTACCTCCCCATCTTCAACATAAAAAAAAAATGATTGATACGAAACAAACATTTTTGGCACCAGCTGTTTTTTTGCTTCACGATATCATAACATATTACCTTTGCAGCAAAGTATGTTCCATCTGTGGAACCCTATAAAGCAATCTATTATCCACCTTTCTACTTAGGCTTGTTGTCTGCACGAATATGTTATGGTTTCATTGGCGAAGCAACTAAATGAATCAAATGACGTCACTAACGGCTAAAATTAAAACAATTGATATGGAAGTTTCGCATTCATTTTGGGTATTTCGGTATTGGTTAGAGCGTCAAGTCTATTACACATTTCAACAAGTATGAGCAGGCAGAATTAAATGATTGAAAACAAGACATACGCAACTGCAAAAAATAACCTGGCACAGCAAAATGATCCACAAGAATATGTGCGATGTATGAATCCAACGAAGTTCCTGGGCTGTGGTCAAATTAGTCACTGGTGGCATAAATGTAAAATTAGTTGGTGGTCCTCCAGATGATCTTGTCAGGTGAAACGAGTCAAAAAAATTCCAAGATAATTTGTATTGTCCACTCAAGGTTGCGTTATCACGGGTGGCACCTGGTTCATTGTTGCCTAATTCAAGGCGACTTCATTAGTTGAATTCTGCACTATGCTTTCAACTTTGTGTCAAAATTGAAGGGAATGCCTTAAACTCAACTTGCTGCTTGATAAAGTAAAGTAACAAAATTCAACAACGTTGAACAACAAAACATGTAAGTGGTTGCAAGTGAAAATCAACTGTAAAATTAGAACAATTATTAATGATGACCAGTATTAGTCCAAAAAACAAATATAAGTTTCAATGCTTTAATGACTTTCTGTAAGAAAAAGAAAATTGTCAGTCTTTATTCTGTTGTAGTTGCTATTTAAAATTACAGCAAAAGCCTCCAGTAAAGGGATACAATGTAATAGGAGAGGACTTGTACCTAAGCGGCTTCTCCTTTTCAAAATAAGAAATGATTGATACAAAGCAAATATTTTGGTAGCTCCTGCTGCTTTGTATTACTTTATTTATAAATATTCTTTTTGCAGCGAGGTATGCGCCCTCTGGTAAACCCTACTTAGCAATCATGTGTCCACCCTTTTCGTACAATAGATTTTTTTTCTGAGGGCTGATTTTCTGCATGAGTGTGTTATGGTTGAATCGGAGGTGTTTTATTTTCCCTCTCTTAAAAGTAGAGCAATCAGTAAATTATGTCACAGGACACTGCTTATGAATTGGAAATGTCAGCATACTAAACAACACTGGATTTTAGGGCCTGTCTTGCTTGTCAACAAAATATAAGTATTTAACAAACATTTACTGTTAGGGATTATCGATAAAGTCAAAGCAGGTAAAAACCGTTCATAGTACAGACATCCCTGTGTGCCAATTTCATAATGTATAAGATTGACTATATTTGTAAGGCATGGAAGTTGGGAGAAGGGTTATTATTGTCCTTAAATGGAATAGAGATATGACTGTGTCGTTCAGCTGCACACGGTTATATTGGTAAGCTGACAAATTTTGGATCATACCAGCTCGTTTCATAACAACTTTCTTCTTGTATAACTCTTAAAAAAAATAATTGATTTACTCAATTTTAGACCATGAAGAAACTATTGTATACAAGTTGTTACATTTAGTCCTTATTATACTTTTTGGTCCCCAAACTTTGTGTGTGTGTGTGTGTGTGTCTTGACATAATTAGGAAATTAATATTTCATGAGAGTTTGATGCGTGCCCAGGTTGCATTAAGAGGGACATGTGTTTTGCATGAGATAATTATATACATCTCTGTTCATCAATAAAGCATTTCCATGCAATGGAGTAATCATATAAACACGCTTGGTACAATAGTCAAGAGTCAATGGTCCCAAAGGCACCTTAAGTGACACACAAAGAAACAAACTAAACAAAAGTACCACCACTTATACCGATAAAGGCGAAGTACTCTATGGAGAAGTTTTGCCAAGTCAATTTTGGAGGAGATTTAAAAAAAAATGTATGAAAAAAAAGAAAGGAAAACACAAGCAGAAAAATAAAATTCTATATAAAAAATAATTTTAGTGCGATCTATTAAATGCAAGGCATAGATGTCTGCATATATGTAGGTCCTTGCCCCTCATGGGCTTTGTTTACTTTTGCCAAGAGTGTTCGAAGTTTACCGATTTTTAAGCAAGCGATATTAGCCTTCTTAAGTAGGCTATTGTAATCACCGTCGCTGTCATTATACACAAATATCAAACCGCGTTCCTGATGTGTCTCTTCCATTTTCTAAGTTTTCTCCACTGCTAATCCCATCACTGTGCAGTAATTGAAATAAGGCAATATGAGTGACCTTAAATTGTCATCCCGCTAGTTTGATTCAACTGATTACTCAGCCTTCTCAGTTCATGTGTCTGTTTTGCTGCCTTTGACCGGTTTATTCTGTTGTTTCCTATTTAACCCCCTGTTTTCTGTTCCAAATGTAACTGGCCATTACCCCAACAGCATCTTGCTGGAGCTCAAAGGCCTTTAGCTTCGGTAGGGCAGGTCAATTCGGTAGGCAATCAAAAGCACGTAACAGATCTATAGAACCACACCAATATTAGAATTATTTCCCAAGAGAAGCTTTATGATATGTAGCTAGGCCTATAAATGAGTTTCAATCTTTTAACTAAAACATTCTCTGGTGGATCAGAAATGCCTCAAATACAGGAGCGACGAAGGGCATTTCGTTTACTTCAGATGATATAAGGGACGTATTTGATATGCCTGTTCATATTTATTCCAATAAATGACTAGTGAAATGAATTTAATTTTATTAAGACTATTCCTTATTACTTAAGGATTACATTTAACGATTCTCTGTTTCTTTTATTTTCACTTTTTTTACCATTTTGCTATCGATCTTTAATTTGCCGCGATCAACTTGGGAAATTTAAAGTACAGACACATTTATCACACTTAATATACATAAACTCTTCTTTGACTAACATTTTAATAAGTTTTCTTTATATCGTTCAGATGACGCAAATATTAATGCAGCCTTTCTGCAACACCTAATACGCACAATGTTTCACACCTAAGCATTTTTGTAGATAGGCACTCTTCCACACTATAACCGCTCGCTGCGTATGAAACCAAGGCTATAATGTCATGTGACAGCGGGTATGATATTCTTGAACATGACTAACTAAAGAGTTTTTGTGACGCTCTTAGCTGGCATATATTGACCACTTGTAATTATGATCTATCGATAGTTACTGTGGAAGTTTTCATTTGACTCGAGTATTTTAGAAAGGCTTTTTCTTCACACATTTTATGATTATTTGTGCTTTTTACCTTTTGAAGATTCATCTGGATATTTATTTTTGTATCACAGTGGCAATATACCTCTTTAACTTTTGCATTCGAACATCTAAACTAGGATAAGTTTAGTTATTATACTCAGCTCTATGAAAACAAACAATAAAACATAATGTTGATACCATTTATAAACCCGCCTTTTCCTCCAGTGTTTAAGACCAAAGAGTTTACGCAAAAAGGCAACTCCGCCATTAGCAGTACCTCATTGAATCATTTTCTGCCACACAGCACTAAATGCCCGGATCCTTTCTGCCACACGATATTAATTCATTGGATAACTTCTGCCAAAAGGTACTACTTCCTTGGATGATACCACATTTCAGTTTCCTGTGTCTGCTTGGACGGTATTGAGCAGCCACTTGTATATTTGGTAAGGTGAAAATCTTTAGAATGGGCAACATTGAGAATGCCTAATGGTGGCCTATGATAAATGCACAGGTCACCAGCCAACTTTCATGAATTCATTTTTCAGGTGGCGCTCCTAGTATCAGTAGTAGTAGTGAAGTAGAAGTAGTGGTAGTAGTTGCAGTAAATTCTGTATTATTATGAAGAATGCACATACAGACGTTAATGCATATTTTGACATGTCCCATGATGTTTTGAATAAACCAAATTTTGCTATGTTATCGTTACAGCTATGTAAGCTATATATAGTTATTCTTTCATTATAAACTGATACCATCAGATCTTCAAGAAACCAGCTGTTGTTCATGACCATGCATGTACCACAGATGCTGATTACCACCATTTCATTGTAGAAGGAATCATTTACTCCTTTTATCCCAAAGATATGGGTAAGTAAATTAATCTCAAAGTGTACACGAAAAAGAAGATTTTCTTTCCAAAAATCATATTGAAACTCCCATAAATTATGCAGGTGTGCATGATCTCACGTAAGTATGGCAAATTGTTAACTGTTATCGTTAAATTTCTAAGGTTGAAACATCATTGTTTTGAATTTGGTTAGGTGTGTCTCACATCTATAATGCACAAATGGCAAAAATAACTCGATTTAATATCAATCTTTTGGAGGTCCTCCTTGAAGAAGATTCCCCTAATACAATTGCTAGGCAGCTGCTTAAGAACTCACTTTGTACATATCGTTGGCGATTAAAACAGGCCAAATAAACTACTATTACACTGCTGGAGCCGCTTTTCTATATATAAACAGTGGTAACTGGTGGTTTTATACTGTTCCTCTGAACCTTTGAAATATTTTTCACTAACTGCAGACTATAGTGTTTCCAAAATGTACCGGCCTAAAACTTCTGCCAAAAATTAAAAGAGACCTGGTAGGCTTATTAATTTGCCGTTCTCTTGACTTGTCAGTCAGCTGAGTTT
Source organism: Hermodice carunculata (assembly GCA_964020975.1). Classification (NCBI taxonomy): domain Eukaryota; kingdom Metazoa; phylum Annelida; class Polychaeta; order Eunicida; family Amphinomidae; genus Hermodice; species Hermodice carunculata. The sequence continues at coordinate 47,306,873 of OZ026621.1, read as the reverse complement.
ACAGCAAAAGAAGAAAGTAGGCGTACACAGTTTTTGTAATATTTATGAAGAGGAAACATTTTAAAAACACTCTATCTCCATTATAACTATGAGCTGGAGAACAAAGCCAAGGGTACAACATAGCCAATGAAGTATTTATCAAATAATACAGAAAAACAGGAGCTATATTCATAAGTTTTAAACCCAATAATGACAGCAAAGAGATTCAAGAATTACCAAAGCATCCACATTCATCTTTAAGTGCCAATGTGAAGAAACAAATTTCACTCCTGACTTGAGACAGCCAGTCATGCATAAAAGGCAACTGGTGGTTTTTACGCGTTCTTCTCAACCTTTTAAATGTTTTTCATTAACTACAGACTATAGTGTTTCCAAAATGTATGGGCCTAACCACTCAAAACCCAGATTGTACTACTTCTGCACAAAATGAAAAGAGACCTGGAAGGCCAATAATTTTTTAGTTCTCTTAGCTTGTCAGTCGGCTGAGTTTACAGCAAAAGCAGACAATAGGCTTACATCGTTGCTCTTACATATATGAAGCTGGAACATTTTAAACACACTCTGCCTCCATTATAACTCTGATTCGGAGAACATAGCCCCCAGCACAACAAGCCAATGAACCATTTAGCAAATAGTACAGAAAAACATGACCCATTTTCATAAGTTTCAAACTCAACAATGACAGCAAAGAGAGTCCATAGTTACCAAAGCATCTACATTCATATTCCAATACCAATGTGAAGAAACAAATTCCACTCCTGACTTCAGACAGGCAGTCACACGTAGAAGGCAACTGGTGGTTTTAAACCGGCCCTCCGAACCTTTGAAAAAGTTTTCATTAACTACAGACCATTGTGTTTCCAAAAATGTATAGGCCTAAGCGCTCAAAACCCAAATTGTAATAATTCTGAAATATATATATATATATATATATATATATATATATATATATATATATATATATATATATATATATATATATATATAATATATATATATATTGCATGGTAAGGCTATTCATGTTTTGTTCTCCTGACTTGTCAGTCAGCTGAGTTTACAGCAAAACATGAAAGTAGGCCGACATTTTTGACGTGATATTTATGAATCTGGAAGATTATAAAACTCTACCTCCATTATGACTATGAGTTGGAGCACACAACATAACACAACATAGCCAATGAATAATGTATCAAATGGTACAGAAAAAAACGTGACCCAAAATCACAAATTTCACACCTAACAATAATAGAAAAGAGATTCCAAAGTTAGCAAAGCATCCACATTCATCTTCCAATACAAATGTGAAGAAATAAATTTCACTTCTGACTTTAGACAAGCAGTCACCCACAAAAGGCAATTGGTGGTTTTAAACCGGTCCTCTCGACCTTTGAAATATTCTTCTTTAACTAAACACTGCAGTGTTTCAGCAATGTATAGGACTAACCACTCAAACCCAAATTGCATTACTTCTGCCAAAAATAAAAAAAGACCTGGTAAGCCTATTAATTTTAGTTCTCCTGGCTTGTTAGTCAGTTGAGTTTACAGCAAAAGCAGAAAAGAGGCCTACATCGTTTCTCTGATATATATGAATCTGGATCATAATTAACTCACTCTACCTCCATTATAACTATGAGTCTGAGAACAAAGGCCACAACACAACATAGCCAATGAAGTATTTATCAAATAGTACAGATAAAAACATGATCCGTATTCACTAATTATAAACCTAGCAATGACAGCAAAGAGATTCGCAAGTTAGTAAAGCATCCACATTTTAAATTGATTTTAAACTGCTCCTGACTTTTTGAACTTTTTTTTTTTCATCAATTACATACAATAGTGTGTCTAAAATGTATTAGCCAAACCACTCAAATCCCAAATTGTACAACTTATTCAAAAGAAAAAAAAGGAACCTGGTAGGCCTACAAGTGTTAGGTTCTTCTGACTAATCAGTCAGCTGAATTTAAAGCAACAGAAGAAAGTAGGCCTACACCATTTTTGTGATTTTTAAGAATCTGGAAAATTATGTACACACTCTACCTCCATGATAACTATGAACTGGAGAACACAGCCTAGAACACAACATAACCAATGAAGTATTTACAAAATATTACAGAAAGACAGGACCCATATTCATACATTGCAAACTCGATAATTACAGGAAAAAAATTATTCCAGAGTTACTAAAGCATCAACACAGTGCTGAGTTTACAGCAAAAAGCGAAAGTAGACCTGCATCGTTTTTGTGTTATTTATGAATCTAGAACATTTCAAACATACTCTGCATATATTATTACTATCAGTCAGACAACACAGCCCACAGGAAAACAACATAGCCAGTGAAGTCTTTACCAAACAGTACAAAAAAAACATGACCTGTATACATAAATTTCAAACCCAATAGTGACATCAAAAAGATTCAACAGTTAGCAAAGCACCAACATTCATGTTCCAATACCAATGTAAAGAAACAAATTTCACTCATGGGTTCAGACATACAGTCACCCATTGCCCCAGGGATTTAAGAGTGTAAACTATTTGGTGTTGAGCAACGAATATGTAATGTTGGGAATAATAAATCCTCCTATATGTATGTTCGTTTTCCACATTGGTTGTGTTCTTTCATATATGCTGATTACTACTCACAATGTAATGGCAAATTACTTACTATATTGTTTTGATTTTTTTTTTCAAATGACTCTGCAAATTGCTTTCAATCGGAACACATGTTACAACTTATAAGAATTTAGACTTTCAGTGCTTCTTGGTGCAGAGTGAGCATATAAGTAATGACATATTTTCCTTTCCTCTGCATGCTGTGTACACTTCAGCTAAAGATGCTCGGCTTTAAGCCATTCACCAGTGTGGTTTTCACCCCTATTTCTCCCTGCAAGCCTTGCCTGCGGGGGTTTGACTTGACCTGAACTTTAAACAACAACCAGTACTTCAACCCAATTGCTATTGTTTGTTCAATGAGATAGCACTTTAGTCAATAGATCAGGGGCTCTGTTAAACTACATCCATTAGCTTTTCTCTTCAAATTGAAAAAAAAATGTTGTAATCATGTTAATTTTGAGAAAATGCTGCATTGAATCGACACACTGATTTTAAAAAAGTGGCTGACAGAAATAGAAATTTTGCATCTATTTTGTACCATAAAGTAAAGGAAAGTGGGCACAGGCATCTTTTCTAGTAATTAAGAGAAAGTGACAAACAAGGTGGCTAAGAATGCATGTGCAGTGATTAGCGGCTGGCTTCAAAAACTGTTGGACTTGGGTAAGAAAAGGGACATGGGGGTAAAAACATATTTTATACTTTCTTTGCAGCTGAAGTGTACACATTATGCATCATATCTATTTCTATGCAAATTGCGCAATTTTAGGTCGATCATGTGGTACATTGACCGTTGACATAACCGTAAAGGTGAAAAAATGTTTAACCACATTTGGTTGTGGCAATGGCATGTATATAAAAGAACACTAGTTGCCAAGTCTCACAGAAGTACAACTCCTGTATATTGGGTACGTTTCGTGTGATTCCTGCTCAGAAAAAACTCACTGCACAAATGTCTCAAAACAGGCCGCAAGAAGAATGGAAAATTGTTTCTGCTATGCAGACAGACCTCAGATATAATACACCTACAGAGCATCCCCCACGTTGCCCATTCTGTGGTAAATTCTCGAAATGGATGTATCGGAATTCCAGCTTCATTCTGGTTTGCTGGACTTGTGGTGATGTTCGTACTGTGAGGCGAAAATGACATGAGTTTCAATAAAAGGTATTTATTTGTAACCAGTTTTTTTTTTTACACACTCAAGTTTATTGTAAGCTGTACATGTTAATTAAGCTTAAACATATATATATAATAAATGTAATAACATGAACGAATATTTAGAGTGGCGGTGTAAAAGGATATAAGTCTGGTCTTCTCCTCAGAGAATCGAACAAGTTCAATTATCGGTGTCATCACCACTCATAATTTTGGTTTACATTTTAGACAACCGAGCAAATTTGAACCATAAGTAATACAATTGTAGAACATTTTGAATCTTAATGTATACAACATAGTGTGGCTATCTGTATGTCGTGAGGATAGGAAAAGAATGGGCACTTGACTTCTGCCTTAGCGCGTCTTTTTGCCTTTTTGATTTTCCACCTCTTTCAGTGACTCTGTTTCAAAGGCATAGAATATGAACATCATAATCCGCCATACACTTCAATTGAAGTTATAATGGTAATGTTATCTAGCATTCTGCAGTTTGCTTGTATTCGACCTTTGCATTTGAAAAGCAGTAACACATAATTAGACATAGAAATGATGATTTTAAAATGATTATTATAAATATCATCTGATTATGAGGAATCATTATTCCCCAAAGGAAGTGATGTAACAAGTGTTATATTAGAGGATTAATTTATGTTCAGGTGTTCTTTATTTTCAGACATCCTGTTAGACACGCACTTGCAGTCCGTCAAAAATGGCCGGGTTAATTTTCGATCTACAGACGAAGTCCCCACGTACAAACCAACATCATGTAAACACCAGCCCAATGACAAATTACTCAGAAAATTAACTTCCTCCATCAAGCAGAAAATTGCTAGCTTTTCAAATGGAACTTAGCCAGTGTTGGATCTCGGATTTAACATTACAATGACGTCAAAACAGGTATATTTAGTTGCTTGCCGCTAACTTTGAGATATGCATTAAATTCTAGACCAGTAGACACCGAAGTGAAGACCACAGAAAAACGACAACATGTCCAAACGCAACTAGGAACAAAAATAAAAATTTATATGACAAAATTCATTTGGGTACTGTTATCGTCTATGTTATCCTTTGTTTGCTTTAAATACCAAAATAAAGCACATGTAAAGAAAAAACTGCACTTTGTGTATATTGTACAATTCTGTATCAATATGTACCGAAGCACATTAAAATTTGATGAGTCTAAATAGCGGTGCAGCAGTGACCCCTTCAGTAGCCTTGCTCACATTATTGCTTTCGGAAAAACACACAAGAACACGTAGAAGCCATTTGTGACGTTGGGCACTATCTACGTGTTTTCTATATATCTTTTACCAGCTGTATAAAATGAAAATGTATGTTTTACGTGCTTTTTCTCGTGAGAAGAATGTCCATATAATAATGCAAAAGAACATTAGCTTCAAAAGGTGTGGTGTTATGTGTAGATATAAGAAATAAATTAGAATTATTCGATCAGAATTCATTCTGCCATGTTGAATTATTAATCTTGCAATATATTGCATGAGCTCCGCAAAGCACAATAAAAACAAAATGTAAATCTCTCTTCAAAATCCACTTATATCTGTTTTTTGAGGATCCTGGTATCTACCTACCATCTGCAATCCGATGCAAGGTTGTATGACCAGATTTTTCAATAGTTACCAGTTTTGAAATCTGAAATTTAAAATATCTTGTTTTCATTGAGCACTCTTTAATTGTCCAAATTTTAAGACATCCAATATTGCACTAACCGTGGTGAATTTTGTGAGACCCTCCAGTTATACGAAGCACGTATCGGAAAAGCATTGTGCTAACATGCTCAACTCACCTACAAACAGTCATCCAAAAGTATATACTAACTTTAGGTAAGCTCTTGAGCTACATGACCAGAGTAAAGCTAATATGACTTCCGCTTAGATTCGAGCTAATAGCATATTGATCAGATGTCATGTATGTATATGCTACCTAAGGGTTCTTAAATTTCAAGAAACCGAGCCAAAGCATCGAGACGTCCAGAGATAAGCAGCTCATGTATTTATTATGGTGATCTATTTGATATTTGGGTCAAACCTGATAATTCTCTGTGTGAGTTGTCATCAAACACTATCCAGGTCGAGGAAAATTATGGCTTTAAATTCAAAGGTATGCCAATATATGACTGTTACCCCGCAGCTTGAGTGGTAAACTACATAAAAGCTCATGTTAATTAGAGGGTATGGTTTATGTATGAAACGCAAGTGCTGATGCACACACAGACACACACACACACACATATATATATATATATATATATATATATATATATATATATATATATATATATATATATATGTATATATATATATATATATATATATATATATATGTATATATATATATATATATATATATGTATATATATATATATATATGTATATATATGTATGTATATATATGTATATATATATATATATATATATATATATATATATATATATATATATATATATATATATATATATACAAATAACATATTTACGTTTCTTTTGCTAATGAATTCCTACGTCTATATACGCCATAGTATTATGTCGAACACCACATTTTGAGACAACAGGGTTGTCATATATAGGTATATTAAGATTTCTGTGCACATGACACTGGCGTTTCTATGTTTATATTCTTAGTCGTGGACTAAAAGATTATACTTTTACATTTACATTCTGCATATACTAGAAATGAAAAAAAGATAAAAGTTGGGTCTTGAACAAAGCCTTTATTTTGATATCTGTCAACACCTTAACTGCGGGTGTGTATACAAGACGAGCATACTTACGAGAATCCAGTTGGGAAATCTAGGTACCTGATACATGCATGTAAATTTGCAGAATGTACACACTCTACCAGCTTTGTTGGAGGAATATAAAGGTGACTATTGAGGTTCTTTATGGCATGTTTATAGCCACAACTGTTGCTATTCTACTTAGTTATAGCTAGTTACCCAGTTACAATTTTCGGCCAGTTTTTGGACTTCACATGTGTAAGGTTTCAGTTTTGGAGAAGTATTCTACAAATATGAATAGTGTGAAAATCATCCACTTTTTCCAAGTGATTCTAGTCAGTCTTCTCAATTAACACTTGCACACGTTCTGGTATAATTGTGCTCTAGGTTCCATGTATCTTTAATCAACTTCAAGGAAGACCTGGCATGCATTAGCATTGTCTCACCCAAAAGCCATGGGCACCGTGTATTAAAAGGGACACATAATGTATACATTTGTTCATCATAAAACAAATATAATGTTTATTATAATCAAGTAATAAAATGTGCTTTCTAACGATGATGTCAGTGTAGGTTCACCTGAGGTTCATTATGTGAAAATAAGAAAATAAGGCTTTTGGAACTGGAGTCAATGGTCGCAAAATCATTTAAAGCAACATACGACAAAAAAGAAAAAGAAATTAACAAAAGCACAACCTTTCATACTGGTAGAGGGGAAGTAATCCATGGAGATTTACTGCATTAATTCAAAAGACTTTGCCAAGCAGTTTTAGAGGAGGAGATTTTTCAGACTTTGTATGAAAAAATCATAAGCAAAAAGTAAAAATCTATACAAAAGGTATTGTAATACAATCTATTAAATGCAAGGCATAGATGTGTGCAAGGTAACTACCAAAGTTTAAACTGGAGACGAAGTAAGACTGGGGGTGGGGGGGGGATATTACATATACATTCATGTACAGCAGTTTTCTCATAATACCCCTTACATGGGCCCCCTAGTGCGAAATGGTCCGTTTACTCTCTAGGTTTAGACAGAGGAAACCCACAAAAATATTCACTTCCGAAAACAAAGAACATTAAAAATTGCACTTAGAAATGTGTCACAATTTACTTCTCTTGTCTCTTAAAAGGTGACGAATGACTGATAATTCATAAATTTATAGATATCAAAGTTATAAACAGGTTTAGATAAAATACCAACATGAACCTCCAACACAAGAGAGAACTGGACAATTTACCATAAGGGGCATTTGTTTGCAATTCTCATATGAACACTTGATAACAATTAGTTTTAAAGTCCGTTAAACATCAGAAAATGATCGTTAAAGCAGCACCTCTGCTACGAACTATCGGATACCAACATCAGTATGATTGCTCAGCATGTTTTGACAGGCGTCTTTATATACCTTTGACCTGGCCATTTTCAGGTTATGACGTAAACGTGAAAATACTAAGTTTAATTCTTTAACAATACCTATGCACAGGAGCAATATTCTAGGATGTTGCACACACCACTAATATCAAGATTCGAACGAAATGCTCAAAAAAGCATGGATTCATTTTTCATGGTCCCCATACTAAGTTCAATATTCCGGGTGGTGGGGGTGGCGGAACTGTGTGATTGGCCATGTCGTCCATTTCGATATTGATTTCAGTGGGTCGCTGTCAGCCGTGTGGCGTCAGTTGAGTGCACATTTAGAGATGTGCCCAAAATAAGAACAAACACAAAGGCTGTGTGAACAGCCCATCCCCAGTGGACCCATGTTCAATCAACCCAAACTAAGTCTCAACTTGAACTGAATTGAGTTGAGATTCAGCCTCATCCTGTACTCAACTATGATAAGCAGAGATGAACCGGGCTAAACTTCGATCCATCGTGAATGGATATGAGTAAGTCAAATGCTAAGCATTATGACCTAGCTATACCAAGAACTTGCTTATAGTACCTATAGCACTGCATTGGGGAAATATTACGTAACCAAGCTAGTATCCTAGCGTTCCATCATTAATCATTCTTACAGGTGCCGTTCTTGTCAGTCATCACATGGTTTTGCAATTTTGTTAAAATTCAGAAAATGATAATGGTAGTGCTCATTGTGATAACACGTTCCAACTATGTCACTGTGTATTTACCTCGATTGGAATTGGAACGATGAAAAGGACACTTTGCTGAGTTTGCTACTTTTAAGGACATTGTTTTTTTTTGGAAAAAAAAAGCGAAGAAACAATAGTATGTTACTTTTTGATACAACTATCGCTGAATATATAAAAAGCTGAGTAAACACTCAGTGAATAATATCAAAATTATTGAATTTTCTTTCCCAATAATACGATTATACATTAACAAACTCTCCAACACTTACAGGCGTTGTGTATTTTTTAACTCACGTGTAAAATGTTAAATTTCTGTCTTGGTTTAGCATCGGACACTTAAAAAAATATATATCATCTGAAAGAGAATGCAACATCAAGTTTGAGTCTTGTACTGAGTACAAAAAAACTAACACATACTATTAATAAAATTATATTTTAATTAAAATCCTTAACATTTGCATTATATTAAAAATAGGGTCTAAAACACGAAACAATAGACCAAGTTGAGAAAAAAACATTTAACACCTCCAAAACTGTACTTCATATTCAATTGATTTCCCAAAGTTTTAAAAATATGAACTTCAATTAAAACATCCTCTAAATTTTGAATTCAAATCCTTATATAAAACTTAGATATATGCTTTGCTGCTGCGCTTGTGCTGTTTCATTTCCCACAAAAAAATAATGCTTCCCATAATTGGCAGCTGCCCTTTTTTGGCTTTTCCACAAAAAAAACAGCTAAAATTAGCTTTTGCGGTAAGAAATTAAAACTTCATTTCTGAACACGTACCGAAATTTCATTATTTTAATAATTGAACCCAACTGTATTCTTTTAGAAAGTATTCATCTCATCATTTTTCAAGGGACCTCAAATAAAAAGTCAAAGGTTTACATTTGCATGTTTTGGAACATAGTCGTATTGTCTCTGTAAAGTGCTATAACAGTGTACTAAGCCCTTAAATTCATCGCCCCTATACTTTTTAACATAAATGTGAAGGTACTAATGAAGTATCTGTTGGTGTCGCTTACTTTGAATTTAAGTAGATAAGTAATACATATCCTCTTATTTATGTTGGTACTGGTGGATATAATTATAATATTTCACAAGTGGTGATGTCAACTCTGTATAAATGAATATTATGAATAGTAATAGCTGTTTACATGGTTCCGCTTGACAGTGTGCATAGGTAACATTGATTTTGTATATGCAAGGTGTTAGAACAGTGACTACCCGCACTGTTATCTTAATACTGCAAGAATTATTTCAGCCACAACGTCAATGTTATACATGCGGGTAGTCCAGCATGAATGTCAAATCAGATTTGCATGGTTAATCTTGATCAAATTTCCAAGGTAACAAAAATATGTCAGTGTATTTAATGTTTTGGGTTATTATTTCAGAACTATTGACCCATTAGTTTAAGTGGTCACTGAAGAGGTATTGAGCCAATATAGACACACAAGGATCTCAGTTTGAATGTCACAGGACCACTATCGCCACAAAGCAAGAAACGCCGTTGGAACTTTATTTTTTCTGCTTTCAAACTTAGAAAAATGTGAGCTGTGAACTAGTACATACGGGTTTATTTATCTGACATGAGTATCTTGGGAATGGAAAGGATTTTTTGCCATGACAGGTTCGGAATTTTGGACACCACTGCGAATACTTCATGTCCTCTTATAGCAAGGCAAGTCCCAAGTCCACTCTTTGTGTCTATCTTGCATATAACCCCTTATTGCCTTCGGCGAGAGGTTCAATCGTTTAATGCATAATACAGACCACAGGGGCAACCAGCAGAATGGTTGTCATCATATACTGGTTGAAACGAACCCATTCATAGGTCTACTGACCGGCCGAAAATACTGATAAGAGTTAGAAGGGAACAAAAACACACACACACACACACACACACACACACACACACACACACACACAAACAAAACAAAAAAAAAAACAAAAAAACAAAAAAACAAAAAACAAAAACAAAAAAAAAACAAAAAAAACAAAAAAAAAAGACCAAAATCCCCCCCCCCCCCGCTGTTTTCCTGTTTTTAACACCTTGTACTGCCAGACGCATATAATCTATATACCAAAAAAGTTGTCACAATGCTCTCTTACGATCCCTGCATACAAATTGGGCTGTTGAACGAATTTAGCCCGCTTAAACCATTTTATTCCTCGGAAAGCATCTCGATTCCAAATGAGCCATTCTTAGTTGAATGGAAGTGACCCCTGCGTACGGACTCAAATTTCTCCTTTATTGTTATGGGCCGCCAGTGAATAAATTTGTATTTTCGTTTACTAACCAGTGAGTTTAATCGCTAAATTGTGCACACGTGCGTAATAAAATAATTTAGTAAACGAAAATACAAATTTATTCACCGGCGGCCAATTAAATTGAAGGAGGAATTTGAGTCCGTCCGCGGGGGGTTACTTCCATTCAACAAAAAGGGGCTCATTTGGAATCGAGACGCCTTGCGAGGAATAAAGTGGGCCAAGTGGGCTAAAAAATGTGCAAAAACTCAATATCAGGGATCGAGAGAGTGGATTGTAACAAATCTTTTGACAAATAGATTATATGACCCCTGCAGCAGATTGTTTTAAAAACAGGAAAACAGCTTGGGGGGGGGGCGATTTCTGTTTGTTCCCTTTGTAACCCTAATTAGTATTTTCGGTGGACAGTGACTTTGCCGGTAAGTATGAATGGGTTCGTATTGACCAGAATATGATAACAACCATTCTGCTGGTTGCCGTTGTGATACAGACAGTTTATATTAAAGCAGTATGCTCCTCAGCTCATAATGCTGCTCTCTGTTCATCATGTTGCAGTTCAAAAAGGCCTGTCTTCTAAAAATCCACGTTACTTTTGCCCAAATTAAAAGATGATGAGTCAGTTGGCTTAAACATAGTGTGTGAAGGTATGTCGTTCCAGTAGTCAGAAAGATGCACGCACGTGTGATTAGCGGTGTGCTTGGGAGCTGACAGAAAGCCAAAAACTCGATTTGGAAATCTTTTATCAAATTAGCCATTTCGTTAATTTGCTGTCTTGAGGTGGCAGCAGCATACTTATAATTACATAAAACATTGCATATTTTAAGAGAGAGGGCTGTGAGAACAGCCCATCCCCTGCCAATCTTAACACTCAATGCACAATACATCCTTCCATGGCCTAAGGGTAGCCAAAGTGATGCTTCTGCGATTTCAAAGCAATTTGCCAGCATTGTTAGAGACGATATTGTCAAGATTTTGTGGACAAACACTTCTTTGAAAATTCCAAAATGCGGCAATTTTGGAATGCAACAGACCACCAGTTTTGGACAGGTTGAAAATGTGAATCACCATGCTAATGTATGCATTAACCAACAATTTCAATGGGAAAAAAATCTTTTGGAGCCAGATCTAAACGACACCACCACATAACAAATATATTTGCGTTAGCCTTCTACAATGGAAATTCACCAAGTTTGTAGCTGAATCTGAGTAAAAGCTCTGGAAAAAAGTAAAAAATAATGAAAACACATTTTAAACTAAATCGCCACCCGATAAGCAAAAGGTATAAGAGTCTCACCAAGAGTGTATATGTTATGTAATAGCAATTGCGTCAGCAAGCGCAAAGGACATGTTTCAATTTTTTCCTTACATAAACATAGAAATATTCATAAAAAACGGTAATCCGTTTAGCATGACGCTTTACACAAATGCAGAAACTTACACAAGGTATGCCCCTGGTACTTTTGAAATGAATCTGGCCAACAGTTTTGAAGAGTCGAAAATTGATTTGCCAGTGTAATGTCCATTAACCTACAGTAGGGATGGGTGCCTTAACTCCAAAACTCCAGATATGAAAAATATTTGCTTTTAAACCTGCGGCAGACAATATCACAACATTATGGACATTTCTGTTTGACCCTTCTACAGGTTACTATTTTATCATGTCTCAGATCAATCTGAGTGATGCTTTTCACAAAGTCCAAATTAGTCAAAACGCTAAAAAAAATATACAAACATATTCCCTGCACTGCCACATGTTCAAAGGGGTGAAGACGTTCCCATCAGTGTCAACGGGCAATTTTGAAGGAAGTGGTTTTGAATAATTTTATTTTATAAAGATTGTGTCCAACATAAGATAAAATAAATCACCCTCCCCCCGAAAAAAACCCTAAAGCATTGTAAATAGACTGAAGTAGGTGCCCTCCTATCGCTCCCTCCCCTTCAGGCACAGCTCTACCGGTTTTGAGGATCCAGCCAAACGCACTTGCGAATGTCCAAAATGTGAATTTCAGATGACAGATTTATGGACGGACAACTGACGGCAGACAAAGCAAAGACCCCAACATAATCTCACCTGGCTGACAAGTCGGTTGAGATATGAATGAACACGTTTTTCAACCCTCTTTTTCTAAAGTGCATGGATTTTTTTATTATCCCCAATTAGTTTAGTTACAAATTTTTAGTTTAATGGAAAAATTCAGCCGACAAAATTTCCAGCAATTTCAGAGAGAGTCCATGGAGTGAGTTGGTTTAGTTGGATAACCCAGTGATCAACCATTAAGTTTAGCAAACGATCGTTTTTCAGCAGCCTCTAACTTGGCAAATAGATGGGATGGATTTTGCCAAAAAGAACCCTAAAACAGTTCAAAGCTGGAACCAAAACATTGCTCCTAGCTGCAGATACATGATCCCTGTCTTATTTGCAGCCTACGTTATTTTAAACGAGAGAGAGCACTCTTATTACATGAAGGTGGCGAAAGCCATATGAATGTCTAGCTATGCCTCATAATGGAAAAGTGATTTAAACATTCAATTTGTGAAAAAAGAGGTGTACTTAAAAGTATAGCATTATTAGGGTAAAGGTGCATATTATATTTGGTTTTCAACCTGGATTAACATATAAAATTTGTGGAAATACCTCTAAGTTTGTAGAGAATTTCAGTTTGCAAACTTCACATACAGAAACAAATGAAAATGCTAAAATATGGAGATACATTGTCATAACCTCATGACCTTCTGGATAATGATAGCTTGACATCAACCTGAACTGATTAAGGTTGCACCTTTATACCGCATAAAGCGCTTTCAAGTTGAAAGGCCAGATTGATTAATTGCTATAGACATGACATTTAGTTGGCATACAGGGAACAGCGCCAATACATGCAAGATATTTTTGTTCCACCTATATATTATTTACGTTTGGCAATTCAAAATGGTTTTCAAAAGGTATGTCAATAGGGAATGTGTAACATTTATTTATAAGGACAATTTTCAGTTTTTGATGAAACGCGCAGCCATTAATTATTCTCCTTCTACCTCGGTCTGTTTGGCTACCTCTTGATTAGGGAGGATCCCCTTGCGGATCTTATAGTATGCTGTCTTTGCCTACATTGCCATATTTTTCGAAAAGCACAAAAAGACGATCACAACATTCCGAAAATTGTGTCAGTATTTTACGTTTTTATATTTAAACCAACATTTTCAATTATGTAGAGTTTCTGTTTGGCCATAACAAACAACTGCAGTCAGTTAGGCCTAAGTTTTGTGTATTTGGTTCGTAGTCATTGATGGCATGAGCTGTGGACAGTTTGTTTCATTGTGCCAGACAAAAATGGTCCTTTACTGATTATAATTCATTTATTCATGTTACATGTAATTTAAAAATCGTTCAAAAATGATAATGCAAGGAACGAGCAGTACCAGTGAATGATTTTGCTTGAATCTAGTTGCAATTGATGTTTGTTTGTGTCTACCCAAATATGCTTTTAGGATGGCTGTACACTCTCCGCCTACAGTTCCCATGTTGAATTGTTAACCCCTCTTGGTTGAATATATTCTGTATCACCGAGCTACAATATCCAGTAAAGTAACAATTAACATGTTTCTAGTAAGTCCAATATGTCAACAGGGGTCTTTAATTTTCATACATACACAATGTTTATACATCTGTATGTTCCCTAATTAATAAGACGTGTATTGAATCTAAAAAAAATGCATACAGGACCACAATATGAACATGATATATGTGCGCAATAAGGCATGTAAAAGGAGGGCAAATGAAAACATTTTATCTCAAAATGCCCCTAATGCATTGTATTGCAAAACAAATCCCTACAAACTTTGTAGTAATACAGTTACGCTCGCGTTCAAGTTAACAAACGCTAAACGCACCAACGTTTCCCAAACACTTGCAGTGAAAGTCAAACGTTTTGCAAACGCGTAGTAAACACTTTGCAAACACTTTCAAAACGCTTTATAAACACTTTGCCAAATGCTTTCAAACACTTTCCCAAACGCTTTCAAACACTTTTCCTAATGCTTTCAAACACTTTGCCGAACGCGTTTGGTGAAAGCCGAACGTTTTCAAACACTTTTGCAAACGCTTTCAAACACTTTACACTTTGCGCCAAAAGTATGTGATACATGTGCATTTGGTAATCTAATTCTAATGACAGGAATATTTTTTAACAAGTGTTTAAAAAGCTTATCAGTACCTAAAAGTCCCAACAACATGTGCATGCCTTCATCTATAGATAAGCCAAAAAGCTCTTCTATGTATATTTCACAATAAAGTTGAAATTCTGCTTTAAAAAAATTGGTTCTATCTAACAGTTTGTACATGTAAATTGCAACTGGTTAATGCCTGTGATACAGTGGAAAACGCAACAAAAGCTACCTTCTAAGATGTACATGACACTACCCACTTTTTACTCCGAAACAGATTTTGAAAGATGAAGTATTCATGACATCTTAAATGAAGAATAAAGTCTTTAATTAATTTTAGTTGAATTTGACACTTGGGGAAACGTATTTGGATCGTGTTTTATATAAATATATACAGCCTATAATGCTGGATAAGAGCACATTTACATGTAGGTACATCATATATTGCTGGACCTGTTGAAAATACGTTTGGAGATTCTTCATCATTTAAATAGAAGTGTTTGAAATGCATAGTGTTTGAATGCGTTTGTGAAAGTGTTTGAAATCGTTCGGGTAATTGTGAAACGCGTTTGGAAAGTGTTTGAACGCGTCTGAGAAGTGTTCGATAGCTTTGTGAAAGTGTTCGAACATTCTGTAAAAGTGTTTGAGAGTTTTCCCAAACACTTTCCAAACAGATTTCCAAACGTTTTCAAACGTTTCCAAACACAAGCCAAACACCGGCGAAACGCAAAAAAAAGCGTTTGGCTGTTAACTTGTAGCCGGGCGTAACTGTAGTTCATGGTTTATGTTTTTTATATGAGTTCTCCTTTTGTTTCTCACTGTCAGCTTCTGTATTTTGTGAACATAACGCAATGGCAAATTACTATCAATTGTCACCTGTTTGAGCAAAATATTTATTGCACCAACCATATTAACGCGTATAATTTTATGACCCCTGAAAACAGGTTTTACCCTGTTTACAAAAAGCAGATAAACAACATTCTTTTCTCTTTTCTTATAGAGCGTATTGCATAAAATGCCAACAAAGGTACATTTGACCCAAAGCTACCACTTAATTGCATTAAGCATGTTTCCTTGTGGTTCAAGAATGTATTCTTTAGCATCAATGATAAACTGAGCACTTGCATGCTGATGCTGAGGAAATTACTCAAGTAACGTTATGACGCATTAAATGATACGTGGGGGAAAAAAAACTTAAACAGAGTTAATAATCAAATGAAAATATTAACTCACTCAAGCACTGAAATGGCTTTGTTTGATGATTGTATGATATAGAACAAATCAGACAGAATGTCATTAGACTTAAATAAAAATACATTGACAACAATAGCTACAGTACTAATAATAACATTCAAATATGCTGTCAAGATAAATCCAGTTAAGGAAAATATACTTCCGCTTTCTGTTTTATTTGAAGAAGTTGTTTTAATCAAATTAGGGATGTAGAAACGAATTGAATTTTGTGCGGAACAATATATATTTTGTGGGGGATATTATCTGTGTTAAACAATGTGTATCTGACTTTATTTATTTTTTTATATATTTATTTGTTTATTGATTGATTGATGATTGATATTTTTATTTTGCTTTGTGATGCTGTTTGAGGTCCTATACTGATTATTTGTTTATTGATTGATTGATTGATTGATATTTTTATTTTGCTTTGTGATGATGTTTGAGTTCCTATACTAATTTACCTACGCCATAGCTTACATCCTGGGGTAAACTAGAGCTGAATAAAATTTACATTATCAACTCAATACACGGAAGGTACTGTTGCCTGCCCTCCCAATCAAGATTCTACCTGTAGACTGTGCACCTGTTGTGCATTTGTATTACTATATGACATTCATTTAAAGACATATATTATGGCAAACTACCTAAAGAAAAAAAATTCCAATGCAATAGTGTATGCATGTAATATCCCTAAAAATATATTCACATGTGACATCAGATGATAGTACCAGCATTGTTGCCATTGCCAATGAATATGTCATGGAACGGGAAGGTGCAATGAAGGAAGAGTCACTGAATCTATCTATCTATCTATCTATCTATCTATCTATCTATCTATCTATCTATCTATCTATCTATCTATCTATCTATCTATCTGTCTGTCTGTCTGTCTGTCTGTCTGTCTGTCTGTCTGTCTGTCTATGAACCCAAGGTATGATTTCCCAGTTTTCACAAGGCTTTAACCTGGGTACCCTTGGATTCATGTGGACTCACTTTACTGACTGTGTTAGCTCGGACTTATTTAGTTGGCCGATGGTGCATATGAAATCAAATCACTAACTAGGGTCCTGCATCAGAGATGTGGGTACCCTACAGTAATCACCCTAATGCTATCGAATTAAAAAAGGTATTGCAAAAATTTTTTGAACTTACTATTACAAAACATGGATGCAGCAGCCAAGACATTTGTGTGCACGACTTCTGAGGGTAAAATTTCATATTCATATTAACTCATGAGAACATTCAGTTAAGAATTCCTGTTGGGCTGCTACGGAGTTGCCACACTGGTGGTGCAGGGGTGTATCCTGGAGCAAAGACAATTAACACATGACCCCATTGCTTTTCTATCCAACATTTTATTTTCACAACAGTTCAAGTCGGACCATTTTTCTTTTGTACAGTTTTTCCATGTTATTGTGAGACATGCAGGGGAGGAAAAAATACTAAGAAGAGTTGCATTTGCTCCATTTTTGTTTATATAGGACTAGAAAAAAATCCAGATGCAGACATTTCTGGAAGTTATGGTTGCAAAAATGAATGTTTTATTCAGATGCCGCAAACACTCTGAAATGTAAGATAGATATCATCTCCCTTAATGTTAGGGGTATGAAGGATCTAAAAAAAAAGGCAACTATTTCGATGGTTTCACAGAAAAAAAAAAAGAAAATATCACTATTAATGTTAGAAGAGGTACATTGGACTGCTAAAATTGAAAAACGATGGTATGCTGAGTGGGGGTACAATATGTATTTTAATCATGGCCAAGCAGACGCTAGAGGACTGTGTATCTCATTTAAAAACTACTTTGAATACGATATCCATAATGTTATAAAAGATGACCAAGAGCCTTATATTATTTTAGATGTCACCGCTTACCAACAGGGGTTTACTATTGCAAATGTTTCAGTTATAATCAAGATAAATCTGAGTTTTGTGAAGAACTAATAAATCAAATAGAATCTTTACCAAACGAGCATAGAACATTAGGAGGAGATATATTTGTACTAGACAATTTTAAAGATGAAAAAGGGGGAAACCCTATCACACACTTAAGAGATCAAAATGTAGTTTTGATTTGGATGGAAGATATACATTGGATGAAAGATATACATTTAATGGAGGTGTGGATACAAGCAAATCCAGTAAATTCGTAAATTCCCTTGGAGAATGACAAATCTTTACTCTACTCATATCCGTATTGATTTTTTTCTGGTTTCTTACGGAGTGTTTGGATATGTCAAAAATCAGGTAAAATTCCATGCTTTAAGTCTGATCATTCGGGAATAACTCTTCGACTGAAAATAAATTATGGACCAAGAGACCCTGGTTTCTGAAACTTGAATTGCTCCCTGCTGAAAGAAAAGGATATGTGTCACTTGATAAAAGACACAATAAGAGAAGTGACAGAATCATATACGTTTACTGAAGATGCAATAATGATGATTTGGGAAATGATAAAAAATGGAAGTACGAATGAAAACGATGCAAGTTTTAACACAATGTAAGCGAAACAGGAAAAGGAGATCAGAGTATTTAGAGAAACAGTTAAAAAGGTTGGAACAGGACCATTCAGAGAGAGAAGAAGAAAATATTAAAATATAAATTAAAGACTACAAAGTGAATTTACAGAAGGAGATAGAGTATGACAACAAGTAAAGTGAGATGGTATGGTAAAGGGGAGAAGCACACAATATATTTTTTAATCTGGAAAAGCAAAACTATAATAACAAATTCATTACAAAAATTAAAGTGAAAAATGACATTATAATAGAATCCAGACAGATATTAAAGGAAGAGAAGAATTTCTACAGTAACCTCTATTATTCTGTTCCCGTTCATGAATCAGCTATAAACATTGTCCCAGAAAGTGAACCTGAAATAATTCCAAAATTTTGTAAAGACCAGAGAGGAAAAACTAAAGGTAAAATAACGGACACAAGGTTGCTGGAAACTCTTAAAAGTGTCTCTTACAATAAATTCCCTGAATCAAATGGATTTCTAGCTGAATTTTATAAAGTATTTTGGATCGATTGCTGCCATTTTTGGGTTTGGAATTATGAATATGGATCATGTTTTTCTGTACTATTTGAAAAATACTTCATTGGCTATGTTGTGCTGTTGTCTTTGTTCTCTGACTCATAGTTATAGTGGAGGTAGAGCGTGTTTATAATGTTCCAGATTCATAAATATCATAAAAACGATGTAGGCCTACTTAACTCTTTTGCTGTAAACTTAGCTGAATGACAAGTCGGGGAAACTAAAAGGTGATAGGCCTACCAGGTGTCTTTTTATTTTTGGCAGAAGTAATATAATTTTTGTTTTGGGTGGTTAGGCCTATCCATTTTGGAAAAGAACATGTGTCGGCAGTTAATGATGAATATTTCTTAGGTTGAGAGGACCGGTTTTAAACCGACAGTTGCCTTTTCTGGGTGACTGCCTGTCTCAAGTCAGGAGTGAAATTTATTTCTTCACATTGGTATCGGAAGATAAATGGCAAGTCTGAAATCTCTTTGCTGTCATTGTTGGGTTTGGAATTGATGAATATGGATCATATTTTCCTGTACTATTTGATGGATGCACTAAGCACATTATACATAAAAGGACTATTATCTGTTACACAAAGACACAGTATTATCACACTTCTTCCAAGAAAAAAGACAAAGATTGCTCCGAACCGACCAATTGGCGGCCTATCTTGCTTTCGAGCATACAAATACGAAGGAAAAAAGTTCCACTCAACCTTGTTCAGAAAGATCAGACTGGGTTTCTAAAAAATAGATATATTGGTGAAAATATAAAAAGAATTCTGAGTGTTATTGAACATACAGAAAAGAAAATATATCTGCCCTATTGGTTTTAATTTACTTTGAAAAAACATTTCTTTATTTAGAATGGAATCATACAGATGAATGTCTACATTATTTCAAATTCGGCATATCTTTTTAAGGTGGATTACAGATTTTTAAAGCCGTATTCCAAATAATGTTTGAACATTTGAATCTTTTACAGTAACTCGCGGTGTGATACAAGTATGCTCAAATTCTGCTCACATGTTTATACTGTGTGCAGATATATTAGGACTGTTTATTCAAAGGAATAAGGATGTAAAACGTATTGAAATTGAGTCGCATGAATAGAAGATCTCTCATCATGCGGATGACACATCCTTTATCCTATTAGCTCGTAAAAATAATATACATATGCTGGGCTTTTTACTAGTTTAAGAGAATTTGAAAAGAAGAAAAAAATAATACGGGACTATAGACAAATCACAACAGAGAGAGATAAGGGACTATAGACAAATCACAACTGAGAGAGATCAAAATAATTCAATTATTTATGTGCCGAAAATATAAAAAAAAATATAAGGCATTTTCAATACTTTGGACAAAAGAAATTTATCTTTACTAGGAAAAACTTTATTACTTAAATCTTTAGCCATGTCACAATTATTGTTCTTAGTGTCAGTTTTGCAAAATCTTTCTTGTGAAATAGTTAAAAAAGTAGAAAGACTGAAATTTGGTTATCTAAAGAATGAAACCAGATAATATAAAATGTAGTTATATGACAAGAAAGGGTGGCTTAGGCGTTACACACAGAACTTCACAATTTGCTGTCATTAAATGTGTATGGGTAAAGGGATTATTAGCTGATGCAGACGGAAAGCTAAAATACTTAGTTTATGCACAAAGCCCATGCAGAGACCCTTTTTGATGGCAATACAATTTTTACTCAAAAGACATAAAAGATATTTTTCCAAAATTAAAGAATACGTTTTGGTTTGAAGTAATTCAAAGTTGGAGTAAATGTAATAACCATAATCCAGAAACCAGTGTTGGGATAGATAAAAAAAAACCCAAGTTATTTGGTTTAATTCACAGATTAAAAATGACAGGCAAATTGTTTTCTATAGAACCTGTTATGCATAGTGATCTTATATATCATATATATCAAGGTATTATTTTAGCAATCCCAAGGGAATGGAAGTAAAAGCTTCAAGTGCCTGCTGGCCTTGAATATGATTATCAAAGTAACATTGAATTAATTTTGAATGTTAAGGAGGTACCCATATATGTATACTCTAAGCTACCTGATTTGCAAGTATAATATTTTCAACTATTGGCTGAAAATGGAAATCAGGACTAAACTAACTTCTAAGTCATAAGGAATTGTTTGGATGTTTTGACAGCATGTATTTAACCATAGTATCTTTAACAATTTGTTCACTTTAATTCACTTTTTTTAACACAGGATTGTATATACTAACCAGAATTTTTCAAACGGAAATTGTAGACACAAATTTATGCACTTTTTGTGACCAAGAAACAGAATCCATTTACATATATTTTGAGACGTTGATTTAGTAAAGATATGTTGACAACAAGTTTTTTCACACTGTGAAGTGAATGAGACCGTCAGACTCAAGTTTAACAAAAATGAAGTCTTACTGGGTACAAGGAATGTAAAACTGGTTCTGAATCCGGTATTCATACTTGGTAAGAAATACATTAATGTGTGCAAATATGGAAATACTATTCCAATGCGACATGGGTTCATGAATATTATTTATAAAAAAAAAAAAAAAACAACAACAACAACAACAACAACAAAATTAAAAAGTTGATTGCCCAAAAGCAACAAAAAAAAAAAAAAAAAAAAATACACATGCAAGAAAATGGAATATATTTGAAATCATAGAATTAAGTGATATGTATAGTCATAAAACTGGTCTTAAACAACAGAAGTTTGTTAATTTAGGAATTATCCTGAAGGTAACTATGTATTTAGGGTGTCAGGAGAATAACGGATATGACAACTTTCTTATTTCCCGTTGTATTATCAATAAAATTATATAATTTGTAGGAAGACACGGGCGACAGGGTATACCGGTAGAGATGCGGGGGGGGGGGGGCGCGAGGACCGGGAGGGGGGATGCTTTTCACGGGCACTCAGCCACAGTCATCCCTCTGACTGTGGCAGAGTCAGTGTGGTGACCTGTACGTTGGCCGTGGCTGCGAGTTTTTTTAGGACGAGTGGTGGAACCAATGGGGGGGGGGGGGGCTCTCCTGTTTACAGTGCTCTCACCAACACTTTGTCATCCTGTTGCTGTTTTGATATTTCATTAATGGAACAAACAAAACACAACAACAACAAAAAACTGGAATATTTTTATGGTGATGTGTTATTCGTAAAGCTACAGACTGAGTCTCAAATAATAGGAAGTTTGTATTGTATAAATTACTCTCTTGACAACTGTGTAATTAGGATGTGAGGAGAGTGATGGGTATGATACCCTTTCTGACTCGTATTGTGTCAATTTAAATACAGCGGAAATACATATACAGAGATAAACATGTCTATATAAAGCAGTATGTCTCATTTTTGGGCTCTCTCTGGTGAGTAAAAAAAATGAAAAAAAAAAAAAGAAAACAAAATCTGTCAATCTGTATCGCCATATGTTTATTTTGGGTTGTTTTGCCAAGGCACATAGCATATTAATCTAATGTTTACCAGGCTCAAATAGTCCCACTGATTACATTCTATAAAAATGTATTGAAGCAAACATAAAACATAACAAAACATCAATTTAATAAATAGATAAATACGTAAATAAATAAATAAATAAATAAATAAATAAATAAATAAATAAATAAATAAATAAATAAATAAATAAATTAATTAATTAAAAAAAAAAACCAAAATGAATGAAAAAATGCAGACAAGCAAAACAAAGAGTAACCAGAAGAAAAAAAACAAAAACAACCCCCCCCCAAAAAAAATAATAAACAAATAAACAAGAAAACAAAACAAAAAAATAATTAAAAAAAAAATCGAAGCAGAAACTTAAAGAAAAACAACATGTACACAGTGGTCAGCTTTCAATCAATTAGAAATTAAGGCATTAGATGGCAACTTCATGCAGACATTTTTCACAACATGGAAATAAACTACAGTAAGTTGCTTATTGCAAGAAGAATATTTGAAAACAAATTGCTATAACGTTTTACCAGAACCAATCTTCTATCATTGTGAAAAATACTGTATGCATTCCAGATAGAATGGGTCATAAATTAATGTCTTACAAAGCAGTAGAAAAAGCAGTGGTTCCAACAGGTACAGCGCTTCAATCTAAATAGAGGTATGCCTCTGAAAGTGATACTATGGCGCTGTCCACGTGCAGTGTATATGGATTGGAATGTGCAAGAAAAACAAGTCTGATTATTTGATTGTTTCCATCATACCCGATATCGCTTGAAAGCGTTGCCATCAAATGTTCAGTATGATTAATCAGTACTGTGCAACATTAAAAAAATCAAACATACAGTAGCTGGTGCGAAGCTAGAGCACTTTTTTCCAGAGAATACAACGAAAAGTTTTGAGATATGATTTGCTTATTATACCTGCACCATTGTAGATCTGCCTGCTCACCATTTAAACACTTCTACATGCAACAAACATTGATCTACAGTATATTTTCCCCATTAACAGAGGTTATGCTCCTCAGGTGGCTTTTTATCGGCTTCATATAGAGTAGCCTTATGAGACACATGCCACTTTAACCTCATATTTTGCAAGCGTACAGTGGTTTACAAATGACAATATTTTACCACCTTGTTTCCCTTTGTTACACATATCATCATACAGTATTTAGAGGCACAGATACTTATATCTGGATCCACATTTACTTTGGCTGTTAAAATGTTTAAAATCACATTTATAAATGACACAACATTAATTTTTTTGCCAATAATTTTAAATTCAGTCCAGTCCTGTCAGTGAACTCTACTGCATTGCGTAATTGTATGAGTTATCTTTCCTATGACTCTTCTTGTAGGTTTTATGTACATTCCACTCCTACCCGTGAAACAACAATTTGAACACAGTATCATTCGCATTATTGGGGCTTTAATCCTACTAGGAATCTAATAATTTTATGAAATTATTATGTTAAGAAATTATTATGTTAAGAAAGTGATAATAACTTGTGAGATTTATGTGACTGTTTTGGTCTCTGTGAGATACAAAACATTTTGTAGTTTTAGATCTTCCTGAAGTGTGCTGCACGCGGTATTGTGCCTTGTTTTGCAGAACACGATAGTGCGATACATCATTGTATTTATGTCTCCAACTTGACAGAAACATACAAACAACGGGTATTGAGATTATAATCCTGCAGTCTTAAATATATTCTTAGTATAGAAATATACTTCACAATTTTCCGAATCATAGCAACCTACAGAAATATGTATTTAGTATGAAACTTTTTCCCTGATATATTGCTATCACTTCCAAACATTCAGTACACATCTCCTTTCTGTCAATAACACCACTGAGTACCTTTACATTTTCTTTCAAATGTCAATGATGGTCCTTCTTTTTCCAATCTTTTACGTTTGCACCCTTTCCATCAAACACAACAAGACTTCATTGGTGAAATAAGGCATGGTAGACTTGTCTTCTAAAGGTGATCATTTGATCATAATATGTTTATACATATGTATATATATATATATATGTATGTATATATATACATATATATATATATATATATATATATATATATATATATATATATGTATATATATATATATATATATATATATATATGTATATATATATATATATATATATGTATATATATATATATATATATATATATATATATATATATATGTATATATATATATATATATATATATATATATATATGTATATATATATATATATATGTATATATATATATATATATATATATATATATATATATATATATATATGTATATATATATATATATATATATATACTGTTATTTCCGACTTCACAATAAGATGTATGCCATTGAAAGCCTTGGGAGTATGATATGACCCACTAGTGCTGTGGTCTTCCAACGCACATGTCCTACACAACCAACGTACATTTTTAGGTGTCAAATGCAATGAAAGGGCCACAGACGTGAAAGCTATTGCTAGTAAAGGGTTTCTGGTGGCACCATGGGCCAGCATATTAAGAAAAAGCTTCAAACATGCTTAAGATAATTAACAGTTGCCTTACCACATCAGCATGGGCACAAATCTAAGAGACATTTTGCCGAAATTCAAGATTCAACAATTTATTTCCCTTGATATAGTAAAATCATATAAAATTAGTCTTGGGCTATTTCACCAATTGAAATAAAAACCTAATAAAAACGTTGAGTAATGAAAAACAAGCTCTGGCTAAACACACCATACAATGTCATAAATACAAATACAAAACTCTACCTAGTTACATCAACTGATACACCTCAGTCGTTAAGCTAAAGATACGTAAAACATAACAGGTACAGATAATTTTACATCTTTATACACAATTGACATATTATCCTATCCCGGTTAACAAGTGCTTTACAGCAACCTTGGAATTTGCTTCATATCTGATGACTTATGTGTGCAAATTATAACACTGACATTTTTCGTTGAATTCACACTCGGTGATCAAAAATTTCAACTCAGTCAAGTTAACTGCATCTATTACGCTATTGGGTAACTTATTCCAAATCTTAACACCTGTGTATCTCATTAAGTTCTTAACATATAGTGCACTTTTAAAGTTTGGCTGGGCGAGGTACTTAAAAAAACGTGAAAATTTATCAGTGTTAAAAGCTTGAAATATCTGTTGCGTACATGTAGGTCCTTGCCCCACAAGAGCTCTGTATACCTCAGCCAAGAGTGTGCACAGACTACCGATTTTAAGCTCGTAATGTTAGCCTTCTAATGTAGGCTACTGTAATCACTTTCACTGTCATTATACACAGATCTCAGAATGCATTACTGATTTTTGTTCCAAGTTCTTGATTGATTTTTCTCCACAAAAATCCACAACACTGGTCTGAAATTGAATGAGGAAATATGAAGGAATTGGACATAGTCATCCTGCTTGTTCGATCCAACAGATTTCTAAGCCTTCTCAGCACATTTCGTTGCCTTTCTACAGAGGTCCGCTATGTGAGAATCAAATGTCAGTTTCCTATAAATTTCTATGCCCAGCCATTTAACACTTTTGACTTCTTATAACTTTGTCCTTAATTCCAAAGTATATGTAACAAGAGTAATTTATTTCAGGGCAACACAGTATTGTATCAAAGTTTTCTGGGTTTGCAAGCATTTCCTTATTTTAAACCACTGAATTGCTTCAGAGATCTTTTGTTCAGTCGACTTTGTAGGGTTTCAGGCTAATTGTGACTTAATGAGATCGTATTGTCATCTGCAAAATTGTACATTTGACAATCCATTATCATATGAAAAATATCGTTGATAAATATATTGAATATCAGGGATCTAACGATGATCCTTTAGGTATGCCCTTTAATACCTTTGACCAGCTACCTCTGTTGTTTCCTATGCTAACCCTTGTTTTTCTGTTCCAAAGGTAACTGGCCATTAACCCAACAGCATATTGCTGGGGTCCATAGGCCTTCAGCTTTGCTAGGGCAAGTCCTTCCGGTAGGCAATAGAAAGCATGTAACAGATCTATTGAACCACACCAGTATTTTTGTTTTGATCTATGGCCTCTCTCGAGTCCTCTTTAATTTTCATGAGGAGACTATAACATCCATAACTCCCATGTAAACTGAGAAGAAAGGAGCTAGATCTTGTCAAAGAACATCGCTACTTAATCTAAGATCACACCCTCACGGTCCTTTTTCTTAAAAGCAGGTGTAATTTCAGCTGGCTTCATGTCATCGGGAAAAGTAGATGTTGCTATACTGGTACTAATAACCTTAGAAAGAGGATAAGCAAGATGACATGTTTACCAGATTTCATGGAATAATATCAAGCCAGTTGATTTTTCGGGGTCACCTTTGCTGAGCCTTTTTTCACCTCCTGTGTACTTACAATATTGAAAGTAAAACTGGTACCCTCATTTACATTTTCCTTTATCGCTTTTAAACAGGAGTGTCACCATAGGTCCTTATATCTATGATTGGCTCTGTTTTACCTGCATCTTTATCAATATTCCGAGTCAGGTGAGCATAAAATCCGTTAAGAATGTTACAGAACCTTTGAGTGTCTGAGACCAGGGAGTTATTTTCAAACACAACAACAGCTGCATGATTGCTATATCCTTTATTAATCATAAAGGGGCTAAATGGTATACCAGAACATCTTAAATTTAGGTCAATCAGTGCAGTGTTTGTGGAAATACTGTTCAATAGCAGTTCTCTTCAATGCAGTGCAAGTGTTCCTTTTGGATCTGTGAACTCTTCCCCTAGCCTTTATCCTCAAATATGCATTTTTAAGCATTCCTCTTTTTAGGGCATTCTTCCTTTGTATAGCATTCGTATGAGGGGCTTGGTTATTTTTGAACCTTTTTTGCTTAATGGGGCATGGTCATCAATAACCTCTTCAAACAGCTGTGTAAATGCGCAGTAAGAGTGTGATACATCTTCAAATATTTCACATACCTGGTCGGTACCCTGTTTAAATCTTGTTTAATGACTTTCTCCTCAAAAGGCTGAAGTGATCTGTATGTCATGCATGAGGGTTTGCTTGCAGGTATCTGCGTCCTAGTACTCGTTAATATAATATGATGAAAATTGCTTGACCCGCAGTGAACGGTTACGAAGTTCTGGGAGAGATTGGGCATATTTGTCAGTAGGAAGTCAATGAGTATAACCCTTTCCTCTTTAAAGCATGTTGGGTCCTTCCACAAACTTGTGACACCAAAGGTGTCACCTATATTTTGTATTGTAGTAATGTTTGGGCTCTTCAGCTCATAATTTAAATCACCAATGACTAATGCATTATCATTGCGTGTATAAGCTAACTCTACAATCTTGGAGGCTTCTCATACTAAGAGTTGTTTTTTCATAGATGGTGGTCTAGAAAAAGATCACAAAGCTACATGCAATATTTTTCAGCGCTGCTTCCACTACAATTATCTCTAAATTAGATAATTGGTTGTTTTCATGTCATCAAGATCTCATTTTTATAACCAGGCTTCCTCCATTTCCATTGCGATGTTGTCCGTCACGAAAAGGTGCTGTGGGAATGGTATCGTTGAGGTTGGTCTCACTTACTACCAAACAACCGACTAGTTGATCTACAAAAATATTGTAAATATAGCGAAATTTATATGGGAAACTATTGATGTTGAGGTGAGCTATATGAAAATAGAGTGCTTTACTCTTTCTTTTTGCCTGATGAGCTCACAGATATCACAATTATACTTCGAGTCATTGGCATTTGTATTATCCATACCAAGTAAATTACAAGCATTGTTACTCACTATAGAAGGATGGATATGTTCAAGACTCTGGCCAGTGCCCCCTCCGTGTCTGTCCATATCTCCTCTGATAATAGAGAAATGGAGTCCGCATAGTTCTTACCGCCTGGAATATCTATGAGAATGTGATAATGGTTTGTTTTTCTGTAAATGCATGTGTTCTAAGCACATGTTACCACCAGATAAAGAAAATATACCCACAGGATCCCTGGCCCCTTTATGTGATATATTTAAGTAAACTTTGTGTTGCAACAGGTCATGCTTGCCAAGAGTATGGTTGATCCTTCGGCCTTTAAATGTAAGACAGCAGCAAATCCCTAAGGCACATCCCAGTGGCATTTTGTCATTAATAGGCAAATAGTATAATCGGCGGTTTTAAAATGTATTTCATACGGAATAAAAACGACGGGCGATCAAAGGTCCGTTTATGTTTCAGACTTTTAAAAACAAAGCAAGTTAAGGTTACCTGTATAAAAAGTGTCAGATAGGACACTCAGATATTTCAGTCGCCGCATATGTAAGTGTAACCTTGAATGAATACTCTGCAGGGTGACTGAATCAATTAACCCATCACATATGCTTCAAATCAGATATAATCCATATTGATGCTTGCACTTTAAAGTCCTTGAATGGTGTAATACACTTAACAAAAGAGTGAAACTGGTACCAAATATGTGTTACTTCTTGCATTGAGCATAAACACAGTTCATGACAATGTCCACACAATCCTAGTCCTCAAAAGCAGACACCGTG
The DNA here is from genome assembly GCA_964020975.1 of Hermodice carunculata. NCBI lineage: Eukaryota > Metazoa > Annelida > Polychaeta > Eunicida > Amphinomidae > Hermodice > Hermodice carunculata. Next base: position 47,277,586 of record OZ026621.1, on the reverse strand, counting down.
TTACTTATTTAGTGTACCATTTTCCAAATATAGGCTCCCAACCCCTTCGTTTCAATTACTTGATATCCTTAGTGTCTATACTGAATTTAAGTACACTTATGGCTTGCAATAGTTTTTTTTTTTTTTTTTTTTTTTTGTAATTTATACACTGGCCGTGAGCTTGTTTCAAGTGACATAGAGGTCCTTCACTACCATTATCAGAATAACAAATTTCGATGCACACTTGCGATAATCCTTTTGCAGAACAATTTTACCCCTAAATATTACTAGGTAGCAACTGTCAGGTACTTCAGATTTGACACATGTGCAAATGCAACATTTAAGGACAGTTTAGAATATATGGCTTCTCCACGAAGATGGTCGGAGTTAAGCTATCCTAAAATAATGGGTCCAAGATTAATGACATTATACGCTACTGTGGTATCTTCATTCATACTGTGATCCACACGATTTTGAGGTTAAACTAATTTATTCGCAACACCTGTCATAGATTTCCATTTCTTACGTACACAAGTCAGCCTGAGATTTCCGCCAGTTCCTGAAACGATGGAGCTGATTCACGGGCCATTACCTAAGAGAAGCTTTATGATTTGTTCCAAGGCCTATAAATGAGTTTGAATATTTTACCCTCAAATATTGGAGCTACAGGGGCATTTGGTTTACTTCAGACTATATACTATATACTATCGAACATGTATATTTGATATACATGTTCGAATTTCATTCCTCTAAATGACTAGCGAAATGTATTTTAATTTCGTAAGACTATACCTTATTATTTAAAAATTACGTTTAACGACTCTTGGCTCGTGATCTTTGATTTTGCAACAATCAGCTAAGTAAGTTTAAATTACAGACATTTATCAGACTTTATATATATAAACTCTTCTTTGACTATCATTTTTAATAAGGTTTTTTATATCCTTTAGATGACACAAATACCAATGCAGCTCTTCTGCAACACCTAAAACACACATTTTTTTTACACCTAAGCATGTTTGTAGATTTGCACCCTTCCATCACTTTAACCACTCGTCACGTATGAAACCTAGGCCATGATGTCATGCGGCAGTGGGTATGATATTTTTTAACATGACTAACAAGGGAGGTTTTGTGACATTCTTTGTTGAAATATATTGACCATTTGTAATGGTGACATGTCAATAGTTACTGTGGAAGCTTCCATATGACTCAGATATTTTCAAAAGGTTCTTTCTTGACATATGTTATAATCATTTGTGCTTTTGAAGATTCCTCTGCATGCTTCTCTTTGTCTCACAGTGGCAATATACCTCTTTAAAATTCGCATTTGAACAACATGTAAACTAGGATAAGTTTACTTAATATACTTCGCTCTATGTAAATAAGCCGTAAAGTATAATTTTGATACCATTTATGTACACTGTGGCCTAGTTTGACTTTATATGTCACGTTTTTGATACACGTGTCTGCACATGAAATAATGACTGGCAGAAATAACATTTGATGCAATCAGAAAATGCCTTTTCTTAGACGCAGTGGTGCAAAGATGTAACGTGATAATCAACAGTTTAAACACCCTCACACTATACTAAGAGATGTTGACAACTGCTGAAGAATCAGCCGTAATAATTGCTGCCATTTTTTTCAATTATGGGGTCCGCCAATACATTTTAGAGCTCATTAGCTGGGAAGTTTCTTACAGCTTACACTTATGCACCCTTGCATACCATACGAGACATGGATACTGATTTTTTTTAAATTGCAGCGCAGTGGAACAATGGTATTACATGCTTGAAACAAAAAAAAAGCATTGTGCTTTCTTGCTTTGTTAGTTTACATTTCCTTCCCTGCGTATTTTAATGATAAAAAGTATTAAGATGTCCTCGCTGTATGAAGCCTATTTTCTGGACAGACTCTAAATTTAAGTAAAGAGCACAGTCAAAAATTTCTGGTCTCCATCATCTATCTCTCACAATTGGAACATGTATGACCTACATTGTGCTCTCACGTATGTCTGCTATTTCATTTGTGCACCATGAAGGATGGAAAACGTTTGTATTTGACGTTCAGTTGTATTGCTCTTCTATAGTGTTTCTACAGAGTAACGGTATGCTGAACATTAAGTTTCAACAATTGGGCAGACTAAGAAAAGCTTTTATACATCACATAGAAAAAAAAACAAAAAACAGTGGCATGCACTATATAGCCAATATTCCGATCACTATACCGTAGTAAATGTTTCATTTTCATATGCGAACATAATGGTACATAATGTGCTCCTTCTTTTACAAGGGAACTATTGATTTCCCGTGTCACCTAACAGTCAAAGATACAGGCCAGATTGTTGCCCATCCCATCGTTCCATAATTTACACATTGCAAATTGCTTTTGATAAGAAGATACTTAACACTGGTTTATGTAGAAATGTGATGTCGAAAACGTCAGCAATGTTACTGATATGAGTAAACGCGTATTGGATGACCTTTTGCTCCAAGTTGGACCATGATCAAGTCCATTCTCAGCATTTATGAGGTAAGCAAATGCTCAAATCTATATATATTACTGGTTCAGCATTTTGGCATTGAGTTTTTCTATGTTAAAATACTATTCTTAGGGAAATCATGATGTAAAAACATGAAGCAATATGTTTGTAAATATAGTATATTTTTTGTAATGTAACATTTCTTTTACATATTTGTATTGTTTTAATATTGGTGCATAATTGACAAATGTATGTCTCATTAAAAATTGAAGTTTCTGGGTCGAGCAGTGACCTAGATTATGCCCCCACAAGTGAGTCGAAAAGAATAAAGAAAGAAATTAGGAGCTTTAGGCAAAATAATATATAACGATTCACGCAGCACAAAAAGCAAAGAGAACAAGCTGTGTAGAATTTTGCATAAAAGTTTGAAAAATATATTTTCAAAATTAGCCAAAAAACCGAAAAACTTGTACAATGGGTATTTTCAATAGTTTATTCCATTTTAACATACCAAGCGTACAACTGTATATTATATAGGTGAAACACAAAGATTACGCTCATTTAGTGGGTTTTTTAACGTTCAGTAAAGATGTTATATTTTAAGGACTTAAATATATTTGGAATTTTTGCCATAAACAAATTGTTGCGGCAAACGTGGATTAAGAACTCGAAAACAAGCCTCCAATTTCAAACTGATATAATTAGAGTAAGATTAAACAAATTGACGAGAATTGTTTCGTTCAAAGTCATCTACTCGCTTAGCTGCATCAGATGGTGGTCTTATTTTAACAAGACATTTCGAAACTTTTTTTCTGATATTTTGGAAAAATAACATTTCTACTAAAAAAATTCATAGATTAGTAAAAATTTGACTTTTTATTTAAAAAAAAATTGCCATTTTAAGCAAATGTATCTATATCTGGGTGAAAATTGATATAATCTGTTTACAGATACAGTTTGGTGTTGAAGGCCATTTGAGGTCGAATGAAGTAAGGGTTTTATTGATTTATGGTATATCTCACTATCTGCCAAGTTTCATAAAGTTTACCCTCGCAGTTCAGAAGATAATACCAAATCTACTCTTAAGTTAACAAAAATAGTCATATGGCCCCATTGTGTGGTGTCAAGCTTTATAGTCACAAACACATTGCCCAAACCTGATATAAATATAATCTCTTTGCATTATCAGTTTATTTTATATGTTTTATATATTCTTCAAAAAACAGAAATACCAATGCAGCCTTTGCCAGACTGAATGCAAAATCATCTGCATCTCAAAATTTATACAAATTGGCAACTATTTCATCACTTTTTGCGTTGTTTACGTACAAACTCAGGGTAATGAATGTGGGCATATTTTTAATGTTGCTAAGAAAGGAAACAATACCTGTATTACGTTTACATTCCATTCATAGGTATGAAACCACTTGGCTACAACTTAACTCGTGGTTGCCCCCACAAATAATGATCCCACGCGAGAGGAAAAATAGTAACTCACTCTCAGCCGTGGAAAGTTTTCAATATCCATCACGCACTTCAGCTTAATCTTTAATGGCGTGTAATCTAGCATTGTGCAGTTTGCTTATGATCCGCTCTTGCATTTAAAATCAGTAACACAAAATACGACAAACAAAAGATTATTTGCAGGTGGCTATTAATATAATCTCATTGTAAGAAATAATCATGCCCCGAATGAAGTGATGTAAATAGTGCTATATTGGAGGATTCATTTATTAATGTTTAGCTAATATTTATTTTCAGTGTTATTTCCAAAATGACACTATGTTGGTTGTGTTTGTGCAGTCCTTTGGCAGCAAACATGTTAATTTCGAACAAATAGATGCAGTCCACATGTACACGCCAGCATCATGCTCTACATGTTGCACACATTAGTTCCATGACCAGTTATTTAAAAACACGACCTTCTGCTTCCAGCAGAAAAGAAGCTTACATGAAATGCTTCCGGCACAGAAGTTTAAGCAAATAGGAATGAAAACGAGCTTACATGACAAAAGTTGTTTGGGCACTGTTATCTTTAGCTTTGTGGACCTTCTTTAAATAGAGACGTGGTTCTGACGTTTCTAAAACACCCTTACAGGGTGGACCATACATACGTAAAGAAAACATGCCATAAAAATGTGTCGATCTGTGTAATTAATGATTGAATTTCAATAGGTTATTTGTTAGCTTAAGGTACAAAAAACTGCACTTTGTGTATATCGTACAATTATGTATCAATATTCACCCAGGGGTATTAACAGTTGATCAGTTCTTGGAATTATCTGATGGAAATTTGTACATGCATATGTGCATACCATAGCAGATGAATGAAGGGTATAAATAAAACCAATTTGAATCACCGATTTCAATGAATGTTCGTAACACATTATAAAAGAGCTTAACTGTGTGGCAAAACATTTGTTAGATTACACATTAGCGTAATGTTGTATTTATAGTGCCTTATCCAAAAACGTTTTACAGTTTGGACTGTATACAAATGCTGTGGGGGGGGGGGTTGGTTTGTTGTTTTTTGTTTAGTATCCCAAATAACTTTCATATATTAAGATCTGTTTTGTAGTGAACTTGCTCATCTTATACACTTTCAAGAACAGACAAGCCATCATTATGTCCACCAATATTTTCTTCAAAGCTGGTATATTTTTCAATTCTAAAGAGTGCAATTAACTTATTCCAATTTTCGTTCAAACAATACATGTAAAGATACATTCTAGGAACCAAAAGCATACTTGTAAGTGATGTTCCCTTCGATTTTGGGACAAGAATTTTGACTTTGTGTTCATTATTTACATGACTGAATTTCCTGTCATATCACTACTGTGGATTATAATGACCAGACTCCAACAGAATAATGTATGGCGCCTGTAAACCAGGTGTGTCATATTATCCAGCTGGCCAACAGAGTAACCAACCTTCTTGTCTAGTTATTGCACAATTGAAAAAAAAAAAGAAGAAAAAAAAAGAGAAAAGAAAAAAAAGAGAAAAGAAAAAAAAAAAACGAAATAACACTGAGGTCTTACAAACACACAAGTTGCTTACAAAAGTATACAGATTAACCTTTGCTATGACATGTCAGTTTATCACTTGTTAAGGATTGATAATTAATTACGGCTAAAATGCCGTTATATTGATGTTATGTAAATACATCATTGGCTCCAATGAATGACTTGATTTCTAAGTGCCGTTCTATTTCCCACAACTTATCTAAAAGCATAAATATGCGCCATCTGTACTTATAGAACTCAGTGAAAAACTGAATGAGTAAGCATGACGTAGACATGTTACCAAACTACAAGTCAAGGTTCTATGTATAAATAAATTAAAACAGTGGTTATACCAAATCCAGGGACTTGCAACAACGTGGAGCAACATATACTTCGGAAGGTACAATTTAAACTAGTAGGTGCCACGGACGTGACTATAAGCTACAAAATTATCCTATGGCATTACCTTCATTTCTGCACATATCTCACGAGACACGCATCAGATGGTCTTGCTATTCATAGACATATTACTGACTGACACATACCTTCCAATTTTTTCCTCAATTTCTCGTTCTTTATTTCAGTCTTCTCTCTAGGTTCGTTGAGGCGAATTCCAGTTTTATCACAGGCCTGCTCAGTTGTATAGGTATCCAGCTTGCTGTCCGAAGGTAAAACTCCAGCTCCCTGACTATCGTATTTAGTACGGTCTGACATACTTCACGTACTTGCATCCAGGTACCTGTGGCCTACTAAATATATGTTTATGCAATATGATAGCCACTGTAATGAAATTAAGGTCAACAGGAAAACGGCCATCACTACCAAAAAGAGACAGCATACAATGTTTGATTTTTCACATTACATGTTTTATAGCAGTGTAGCAGTGACCCCATCAGAAAATTTTCACTTCTATGTCGTCAGCAATCTCTTCAGAAAATTCAGAAAGACACGCACATGCTATTCGTACCATTCAGCACTTCAAGTGGATTTCCTGTGCATCTTTCAGAGCTTGGTAATATGGATATACATGCTTTATGTACCTTTGCCCTGAATGACTTGTCCATAGAGTAATGCAAATGTATATCAGCTTTAAAAAGTGTGTGTTTTGTGCAGGTTTATAAAATGAATAGGAATTGTCTGATCAGAATCCACTCTGACATGTTAAAATGCAACTTTGTTTAATTTAAACCAGGGTAAATTTGGCTATAGAGTTGTTATACCAAATCCACTTATACCGTTTGTTAAGGACTGTTATGTTCACTTCCCATCAGCAAGCCGATGCAATGTTGTACTTTAAGAATTATCTTATAATATCACATCCGCAAAAGTAATTATATTTGAACATTTTACATCCCAAATACGCCACTCTGACTGCCGCGGGATACAAATTACAGAGATATTTATATCACAGCTGATTGGCTGGCAAGTATACCGGCGCATGAATTATTCACAACTAGTCTGGTCCACATTCTCGTCCATAATTTGACAGCCAGGCACATCCTAGAAATGCTTGATGGGGCACAGGTCTGGAGAATAGGCTGGCTATGGGAACAGATGTGTTGTTGCTGCAAATACTGCATGCTGCCTTGGGCAGTCTGTGGTCATGTGGTATCTTGTTGAAACAGTAGCCTTGGATATTTTTGGATGCATTCTTCAACGGTGGACAGGATCTCATCCACCAAGCACTGGCCTGTTAGTGATCCAGACAACCTCAGGAGAACTGTTGTCAGTGTTACTGTAATTCCACCATCCCCCCCTCCCCCCCCCCACACACCCTATGACACTGCACCCCTCCTTAGCAGTTATTTGCAAGCATACTTCCATCCAGAACCACTTAAAGGAATTTGTCAACTCTTTATTCTTTCATCGTTTCATGGTCGAAACAGAATGGGGATTCATCTGACCACATCCCACTGAATTCTGGTCCTGCTTGCATGTTCCTCATGTCATTGTAGACATCATGTTTTGCTTACAGGTCTGAGAGGGATGCATATGCTAGGATGGCATGCCCTCAGTTTGGCCGACACTAGCCTGTTGTAAAAGGTAGACTTTGATGATCTGATGTTGCAGGCTTTGTGCCACTGCTAACAATACCTTTTGGTTGAAAGAAACAGAATCGCCTAACCCATATTCGGTCAACTAAGAGTCATATGCCTCATTTGACAGTCTTGGTTACCAAGATCCAACCTTCCTCTTGCATCCTCTGGTTTGCCAGAAACCAACCCACCACCTTTTTACCGATGGTCTGGAGTACCCCATTATCCCGGCAAACCTCTATCATCCCCCAATTCTGTCCCTGTCAAGTTCAGACAGCTGTGGTTGATCTGTACTCCCTTACATTGGGGATTCACATTGAGTCCAGGAGTGCCATGCCCCCCCCCCATAAAGTCAATAGCTATCCCTACATCAGACACAGGTTTGGCACCTATGTGGCTGTTGTCTTGCTTTCAAGACGTGTGTGTGTGTGATTGCTCATGCATTCTCTGAGCCATCCTGCTGATGTTACATAACATGCCAAGTGACACCCATATAGAGGCATATTAAGAGTGGACCATGCATCGTTTTATCGCAACAGTATATATTTGTATTAACCAACTGAAACAGTACTTTTAAGCTTTGCCAACGTTTGTACACGCCCCCCCCCCCCCGCGTATATGTGCTTTTCACATGCCTTTTTAATTCGTACATATTGTGTATAGTATTGAATACAGCCGTATTTGACATCACTAAAGGAGTATTATTGGTCACTTTGAACTTTTTGGCCATCAGTGAGGAAAAAATTATGGAATTTAAGTTAAATAGCTAAAAATTTCTTTCAGAATTTCTATTTATATAGGCATATTTGTTAGGATGTATTAAAAAGAATAGAAAGATGCTTAAAAAAACAAATTTGCACTTGTAGGAAACCTAAAATTCTGATAAGAAAGGAAATTAAGTTATGTGAATGAAAAACAAGGAATGACATACATTTTACCTGTTTCACCTATTACTTTAACTGCACAGAGGGGCTCACCATTTAGCGTCCTAAGATAACGATATTGGTGAGACAAAAGCATGCTGTCCGTATTTTGTATATTCATTTTAGCACTAAGGTTGGGAATTCCCTGTTCTCGAGTGTTAATATTAAGGCAAGAGATACAATGTTAGTAAGGAAAAAAATGCATTTTCCGTTTTTTGTCAATTGTACTTTTGCCATTGAGAATGGGGATTTCCTTTTCCTGTTGACTGGTAATAGTGAAGCGAGATATACAAATAACAATTTTACCTGACTACTTGTTGCAACTTGGATCTTATCTGAGCAATCAGAACATTAGGGATTCTGTTATGCTTTGACTGAAAGTACTTCATTAAGTGTACACCTTTAAGTCTGTGGAAGTTTTCCCTTTCGCATTTCATATATGCATAATACTCTGAACTTTACAATATAAAGATAGGTTCTGATAAATACATAAACTTCAAATGATGTCGACATGTCTAGACTAAAACTTCCAGAAACAATTTCAAAAGCAATATGCGCGCACTTGTTATGCTTGAATAAAAATCGCTTTTATATTACTTGCACACCTTTCCAAAGAAAGGCAATATTGATTGCTTAGTTTAAGCATTGCATTTAGCTGATTCACAAAGTGACTTTTCTATGAATGTGTGACTATTTTGTGTCTGTCACTGTTGTATTTGCATGATACTTTCAACGAAGATAGGAAAAGTATGTCCTTGGAAAATGTCTACTGGCCATTTGCTTGGACAATGTGGTGTAATTAAATAATGGTCCTGATTCATAAATTGGTGTTACTGCTTTGTTTGTGGATATCAGGGCTGATTAAATGTCCTTTTGTATATCAGTATTGAAAAGTGTACATATCCTCAAAAGAAAAAGTGGGTATATTGGCATAGACTAGATAAACATATTAATAGTAAGATACTAAGTCGTTACTTAAGCTTTGCATGTTAGCACCACTTGGTGCATCAGGTCATTTACGCCTGTGGTCACAATCCAAAGACTAAACAAATCAGGTGTTTGGGAATTACACCTGGACTATTCATTTATTGAACCAAGCAGGTCTTTGGAAATTGCACTTGTACTATACATTTACAGTCTATTTTCTATTTACCACAGAATTTCCTCGTGCTGCCATGGCATCTTCTGTATTCATGTAGACATAGCTTCATGTAATTGGCTAGATGCCTTATCATCGACAGTGTTTTATTTTCAATCCTATAAAATTAAGTCCTATTTACTTTCATAATATATCATTTTACTAAGGAAAAGCAGAAGTGTGATTGACATTGAATAATGAGCATGATTTATTTAATTATCGCTGGTCATTATCTGTGGCAAAGCCATAAAGTTCACATGAGAAGCAGTTGTTTCCGCACAAAGCACAGTTAGGAGCACGGCAATTTGGTTAGCTGCAAGTAATGAATAGGGGCACAAACTATAAAGATCGTAATATTACAACTATACATAAATTGCACTGCAACTATCCAGGTGAAAGGCTCAAAAAATGTTGCCTATCCATTTGCTCTAGTCCTCTTTCTGGATGACAGCCTGATTCAAGTAAGGGGTGAAATGCGTTTCTTCACATTGGTGTTGGAAGATGAATGTTGATATTTTGGTTACTTGAGAATCTCTGTGCTGCCATTGTTGGGTGTGACATTTATGGATATGGGTCATGTTTTTATCAACCTATCTTTTCAAACTAATTTTGCTATCTTTATTTTTAGTCTTCAGGTGATAGTAATGCCTATTTGATTTTGATTTTGTTTTCACAACTACTCAAGACTAGCCACCACACGTCAATACCACCAAAGACAAGAGAGAGTGAGAATATCACAGGTCTGCAAATATATTTCATCGCCCCCCCCCACCCCCACCACATGGAAACACACGAAAATGCAGTGCAAAACAGCAACATAGCACTCTTAGCACTCATCAATTTCGAAGTGTCGGTATCCCTGGAGAGATGTTTAAACGGCAAAGCAATGGATACTTCTGGTATGTAATTGATTAAATTTTCATTGTATGTTCTCTTGCTCTTCTTTATACTACTTCAAGGGGCCAGATTTTTGCGAGTTTAAAGGAGTACAAATATTTCAAAAGGGGCACTACAATTAACGGAATTTTAACGAATGTTCTGTGCATCTGAGTTCTACCAACAGTGACATTAATCATCTATTGAGTCATGTAAACTGACAACATACAATCAACAGTTCGTCTGTTTTTAAAAATGAATACATGTGCAGGCCTTCCATCAACAAAATATGAGTATATATAGTTAAACAAGTAATGTTTACGTGTTCTATCAAATATGAGAAAAAATATACCTGGCACGTGGTAATATGAAGCTGGTTTACTGAAAGGTCAAATATAATGCACAATTTCCGAAATGCTGTAATATGTGGTTTTTCTGTCGTACCTTTAAATTACTTTAAAGCTACTGTGAATACCAAAGGTTTTATTAAAAGTCACAAACGCTGCATGAAATAAGTTGTTTGTACCTTTATAAGGGTATTTGTTCATATTATATCGTTTAATAAATGTGCCGAACTAGTACGTTTATTCTACACACACTCTCACAATTTTATGCATTCTGTTGTACTTGTCACCTGATGGCGTAGCTTGATAAAGATAATTATATATTCAAAATTGACGACAAATATTCAGATTCTTCATATTTACCAAAATCTGAAATAAATTGATCGGTCTCCCATATTTCAAAAAAGAGAGAAAAGAAACAAAAAATAGCAACAGAATATTTAGCATTGACATAACTTCTTGTTTACACACACGGGTCTGTTTGAATAACTGCATTTTATTGGCTTTTCTATTGTTGTTTTTAGCCATGTTTTTGTTTTGTTTGTTTTTGCTTTCGTGTTATTTTGGCACGTTTCAGGGAAACAACTATGATTAATTTTGAGATCCTAGGAAAGCATTTCTAACGAAGCAAAGAAATGTTTCTTTTAATGCTGCCACCTTTCTCCTCTGACATTTGCTGAAGAACACATCCAAATGCCCATCTCAAAATGTATATAAATGTTTAAATATGGACAATATGGGAGCCAACATGGGGAATTACATTCCCCCTTTTGGCCAATAAAATCACCCCTTTCAACTTGTTAAGTGATCTGACTCAATAGACATTACTCACTGTTATAAATTCCAATCCAATGATGACAGCAGTAGTAGACGCAGCAAAAGGTAGAGATTCAAGAATTACCAAAACGATCATCTTTCAATATCGATATGAAAAGCCAAATCACACTACTGATTGAGGCAGTCATTACTCACTGTTATAAATTCCAATCCAGTGATGACAGCAGTAGTAGACGCAGCAAAAGGTAGAGATTCAAGAATTACCAAAACGATCATCTTTCAATATCGATATGAAAAGACAAATCACACTACTGATTGAGGCAGTAAGTAGCTCTTCGAGAGCGAACTGGTGGCTTTCAACTAGTCTTCTCAACTTGTAAATATATTATTCATTATATACAAACTTTTTTTATGTCCTCATATGTCACAGCTTCAGACTACGTGTCGTGTTTTCATTGCTCACCATACTGTTGAATATAAGGTGCCCTTATAGAGAATGACTGTAGCTAAGATTTGTTTAAGGAAGGTTCATCAATTTAACAGCATAATGTGCTAATATGCCACATACCTCTACAAGCCAAAGTCTAATACCCAAGCAGAAACCAAAACGGATAGTCAGCTCCCTTTCAACGATCCAAGCGTAGCCAGACCTTGCTTCTACTGAGGGAAAGAGTCTCATACATTAAAGATATGCATATACAAAGCCAACAGGGCTACATGTTCGAAATTCGTACACGAAGGTGATCTTTCCCAACGTCTGTAATTGAAGCCCTACGTATCTTTTGGACAATAACAAAGAAAGTAAGTATATGTCACCCACATAACGTGCAAAGAAGTCACTTAAATACTTTTCTCACAGCAATTTGACTGTTTGACCTTGGATGAGATTGAAATGCTCTTTGGGATAAAAAAAAATAATTATTCTGTTTTTAAATACCCTACACCTCCAGTCTGATCCGTAGGGTAAGTGCACATTAGCAAATTCCAGTCTGAGTCCGCGTATATTACAGCAAATTACCATTGGAGTCGGAGTCTGCATATACATGGACTCACCTTCCTAGATCATTTTATATCTTATTTTGCATACGAGAGCCACCGATTTGCACTTAACATTATCTTTAACATGCAAACTTCCCGTCAAAGCAATTATTAAGTGATTGGAACACTATCATAAATTTTGTACGGGCTTTTGAAGTTGCAGTAGGCATCTATCAATGTTGATACAAATGAAAGGTAGGTCACATGGGGTACACTTCATCACGGCAGCCAGCGGTCGTAAACGGTTTACAGTGTGGGTAGGGCTTGGTATCCTCGTCATGGACGGCTGAATTATTAATTTCAGAGCCAAATGGAAAAGGTAAAGCTGTCCATTCATATATCTGCTGCATGTTTTGACATTCCAGTAATATTTGTAAACATTTTACAGGCAAATGAAACTGCTAAGATTTGCTATAAAGAGCAAAAATACAAGATGGCAATAATATCAAATGACCTTACGCAACCTTGAGGTAAGTTTGGCAGCGTATATTCTGAATTTATTTGCAGCTTTCCTGTGGCAAAAGTTTCTCATTCACAATATTTCTGAATAGGCTCGCAATTGTGTTTTAACATAAATTTGCTGAATCCATATGGTGGTATATGTAGATTGCAATGATGGGCCAACTTATCAAATTAGCTGACCAACATGGTTGCCATGGGAACTATCCTAACATATGTTTGACTCAGACGATATATTTTGCAAAAATTAAAATACATAAATGTATTTTTGATCTAAATTTTCAAGACCCCAGCACTAAAAATGTTTAGGAATGCAACATTGAACTTGGTGAACCATTTCATGTTCCCTTTATTTATTTATTTATTTATTTATTTATTATTATTATTATTATTATTATTATTATTATTATTAATAATAATAATTTGCAAAATATCAGAGCTGGAAACAATATTTTGGTTGCCATGGCAACCCGGCTCACTTAATATTTTCATTTTTATACTTACGGAACTGAGAGCACTACTTCTACTGAACATCTTGATATATAGTTATGATGACTAGTTATATCATAGATACTGAACTAATCGGGTCCAGCATTTGGAACTTTGGCCCAAACCACCAGACACAGGCTATATAAGCCAATAAAATAGCCTAGAGTGGAAAGTGTTCAGGTTCTTGGATGCCATATTGCTGTAAACGTGAAGAGTGTGTCCTATATATGACAACCACTTGTCACTTCTGCATACAGTAAGGAACAATATCAGACTTTCCGCATGACTATTTTTCCGGAAACGGGTGTCATGTTCTCCATGTAATGTATCAAAAAGTAGACCCAAACCTTTTAAGGTCAATCATTTCGATGTCTTTTTTACATTGCATTTCGTAGATTTAAAGCCCAAAGTACATTTTTTACGTCTTAATATGTGTCTCCGTCTTTTTCTGGTGTCACATGGGTATTGACCCTTGACCTCAACACAGAACTCACACACTGGCATTGATAGCTGATCATTCCCTGTTTCCCAAGAAAAGCTGTGTGACCTGTGTTGCAAAGCCTATAAACGAATTTGAAAAATATGAACAGGGCAGTTATGTAGACGAATCAGAGATGCCTCAAATACAAGAGCTAAGAGTGCCGTTTGTTCACCAACTGCCTTAAATGGGTCACTACCTGTCTGAAGTCTGGATTTGAAATTTATTTATTCACATTGGTATTTCAAGATGCTTGATGATGTTTCGGAAATTCTCAAATCACTGCCTTTTGCTGTATTAAGCTTTGCTGTCATTGTAGGGTTGAAATGTATGCATACAGTTTGTGTTTTCATGAACGATTGTACTTAGGATTTCATTGAGAACAATTGTAATATTTCATTTGTAAAATGACTAGTGGCTTTGATTTGAACTTTGAATGGGTAAACATTGTCTTTTCTCAGACTGCATTGTGCCATTTTGCATGTTTCTTTCTTCTTACTGGTTTTCAAAGTAGAAGTGATCTTTGGTTTGACCTATCAAATTGACAAACTTTATCGTCACAAACACATTTATCAAACTTTATAAACATATAATCTCTTTAACTCTATTCGTTTATTATACTTTTAGATATATGCCTCATACCACCAATATCAATGGAGCTACTCTGTGTGAAATGCAAAGGCAAAATCTTCTGCACCTCAGAATTTATACTCATTGGCAAACTTCCATCACTATTTTCTTTCTTCAAGTGTAAACCCAGGGCCATGATATCACGAGGCAGTGGGTATAATTTTTTAATGTGACTAACAAGGAAACACATGAATTGTTGTGAGGCTCATTGCTGACATGTAAATGATGACCTGCTACAACTTGCTCTAGTAGCTTCCATATGACTCAATTATTGTAAAATTAGACAGTTCCATTACCATATTCAAACCATAGTCCTAATGAAACAAATCCAACTCAATTTGGACCAAAGACAATGTTCCTTGGAATGTATAGCTGAATCACATAAATTTATAGTTCATCTGTACCAAAAAGAGTCCAAAACGTATGTGCAAAGGTCCATAGGGTAAAAAAGCCATGTCTAGTTTTAACATGACAGAATGCAAAATGTTTTGTTTAAAATTATATGCCTATTTCTGTAAATTGGATTGAAAAGGTGCATCATTCATGTCCATATAGGACGGAACAATTCATGAAAATGGACAAAAATCTACAGCACATCAGATAATTTGCAGGCACAAGTTTTCGTAATTTGTTGAAAATACCAAGAAAATTCAGCATTTAAAAGATACTAGTTGCAACAACCGTATCAACAATGATCATCATCCATACAAGTCGACAAAGTGACACTAACACCAAATTCAATCCATCAGAAAAGCCCCCTAGGCCTAACATGATCATTATCAAAAATTCATACAACATGATTATATAATTCGATGTGTTTTAGACCAGTAGCTAAAGGCATGATGTTGTTTTGAAGGAGATAAACTAAGAATATTTCAAAAAGAAAGGTTTTTGAATGTACAAATATAGTGGTGAAAAGGCAATACCTTGTCACAATTTGCAAGTACAGTGGTTCAAATGTCAAATATCAGCCAGATACAAGTGCCATCAGGCCTCAAAACACAAAACGGTAGTCAAAAATTACAAGAACAGTAGTCAAACTGTATTACAATAGCGAACAGTTGTAAGCATAGCAGTCACATTTCAAGTATGGTTTCCAGAAGTATTTTTGAAAGGATATTTAAATGTTCAAGAAAGCATAGAATCCCACAAGTCATCCGACAAGTCATTTTTAAGGTAATAATTTAGAATTCCAAAAATATAGTATGCCATTGTAATCCATCTGCAAGTCAGCCAAGCATAATATACATCTTACTCATGGTTCTATAATGTTCAAATGGTCAAAATGTTAAACAGTCCTAATTATTGTAAAATTCTACTACATTTAACAGAGAAAGAGCTAGGTATTATCGAAAGAAAGAAAGAGAGAGAAAGAAATCATGTTTAAATTCCTAGAGGTAACTGTAAGTATACCTGTTTTCCATGTAACAGTTTTTTTCATGAATAATCAGACACAGGTCAACTTGTCAGTCGGCTGATTAAGATGCTTATTATTTATACGAGAGAGAGAGAGAGGGAGAGAGAGAAAGATAGAGAGAGACAGACATAGAGCCAAATATGTATAAATTTACCCATTTATAGAAAGGAACCATGTATAAGCTGTACATCAAACACTTTGAGCCAACCTGACATGACTTTAACAATAACAAATTATATTCATCAGACAATTATAAAAAACAACATTAGTTCCAGTATAGTTTGAACATTAATTGCACTGCAATAAGTACAGAAAATGCCTGAATGTTCAAACTGTTAGCAAAATACATTATAGTTCCATAAAAAGAGAAGCTGGCAACAGTTTTCAATGACACAGATGAGACCAAACCGAATACCAGCTCAACCTTGTCAGATCCAGTAAAGCACCTTTGACATGTGTGCTGCTGACCTTTCCAAAATTCGTATCTTTGCTTCCCTCTCTTTCACAATGATAACATGCCTCTCTAACTTTACATTCGAACAACTTCTAAACTTGGATCAACCACTTATACTTTGCTGCATATTAATAAGCCAAGGATACTTTTTGTATCAGTTAATGTTTAGTGTGTCATAGTTTACACTTTTTACATCACTTTTCGATGGACTTGTGTGTACATGGAAAAATCACTGGCTAAAAGTATTTTTTATGTTTTCAGAGAATGAATTTGTTTTAGACACAGTGGTTCGAAGATGTAACAATGAAGTTAAGAGTTTCGAGGACCTAGTACACACAGTACTAAGAAATACCTATGGAAATGAGGTTATAATAATCGCTGTCACGTTTTCTGTCTTGTGGAAAGATTACAATGGATACTTTCGTCGCTTATAATCGATGAAACCAGTTAGCTGCAACTTTACTCTCACGTCCGCTATTCATTATATTGATAACAGGTGGATTTGAAGTGTAATATATTAACCTTAAAACTGTAGCTAACATTTCATACAATATGTACATGAGACAAGGTATTGACCAAGTTGAGAGTTTTTGGCGTAGAATCAATTTAACCTATTACTAACTTTTGTTGGTAATTGTCTCAAGTCAGCATAGAGATGATTTCCTTCAAACGTAATTTCGTATTCATTCACTGATATAATAATACTTTTTTTCTAGTCTTATTTAGTTTTTAGTTGCTCCGTTTTTATTTTTTCTCATATAGTTTTTTATCTATTTTTTCAATTATTTACTTATTTTGAATGATATCTATCTGACTGCTGCTCATTTTGGAATATAGAAGTTTACTCCAAATTTCGGTGCAGTTTTTCTGGCATTGTTACAAATTGTTGTCAAGCTCTATTTAATGACTGTCGTTATATTCTGTTATGACAATTAATATGACATATTATGATCTTTAGATATTTAATGAATAAAGAGCTGCTTGGCAGATACTCAGTTCTTGCTATTATATGCAGTAATCGTGTTTTAGGCTTGAAGGTTTGGCGGTCTTTTATCTTTGCCTTAATGTCGTATATGGTATTCACGCATAATTGTTTCAAACTTCTATAGGCTTTCCATACGGATATGACATAAATACTGGTTGCCTTTGCACATTGCTGTGTGACAGGTGGTATAACATCACTAAAGTAAAAATGCATTGTGCTTTTGAGCTTCGTTGATTTGAGTTTCCGCTAATAATTCCCAAATCATTTTCCGAAAGTAGGAAAGACCTGTCACAGCCAATCTGTTATGCTTGAAACTCAAGGCTACTATTTGTACTGAATTAATAATTTTGACCAAAATATGAGCGTGCAGTAATCCTAGAAAAGTTGGGTAATAGAAATTGGACATGTGCATCTATTTCGTACCATAAAGCAAACGAAAGTGAGCACAGGCAGCTGTTCTAGCAATTAAGATACTAATACAAAGTGACAAGCAAGCTGGCTAAGAGTCTGTGTACAGCGATCAGTGGCTGGCTTCTGAGAAGTTTGGATTTAGGTAGGGAAAAGGGAAATTGGGGTAAAAAATCTACTTTCTTGGCAGCTGAGGTGTACACATCATGTGTCAATATACATTGTTATGCAAATTATGAAATTGTAGATCGATCACGTTTGTACATTGTCCGGTGATATAACCATGAAATGGAAAATTTGTTTAACCACGTTTGGGCGTAGCCGTGGCATGTATATAAAAGACCACTAGTTTTGAAATCTCACAGCAGTACAAGTCCTCTAAAGTTGACAAATATCCTGCATTCCTGCTGAAAAAAAAAATATAACGTGCTGCACCAATGTTTCCAAACGAGCCGCAAGACCAGAAAAAATATGTCTCTCCAACTCAGGTGGACGCTCGATGCAATATGCCCAATGAGCATCGCCCACATCGCCAACGTTGCCCACGTTGTGGAAAAGATGCGACATGGGACAGTGGTTTCGTCTTCTCTTATCTGGTTTGCCCTGACTGTGGGGTTGTTCGCATTGTGTGTGGATCAGTGGAATAAGTTTCATAACAAGGTATTCATTTTTGAACTCTCTAATAGCATGTGAACGGATAATTAGAGCGGATGTGTGATCAAATGTTAGTTTGGTCCTCTCCTGAGATAATCAAACAAGATAAAAAATCTGTATCATTACCACATATAATTTTGGCTTTGATTTTTGACAACTGAGAATATTAAAACCATAATTAGTACAGCACTTCAGGACATTTTGAAGCTTGAATCTTAATGTATGCAACATAGTGTAGCTATCTGCATGTCGTCAGGATAGAAAAAGTATGGGCTCTTTTATCTATGCCTTAGCGCGTCTTTTTTGGCGATGAATTTCCACCTCGTAGCGAAAATCGTCCATGCATTTGAAGATGTTATGTCATGGGCTGGTACATGAACTGGGAGTCATTCCAGGCGAAAAACATTTCCAACTCAAACTGTAATTTAAACTCTTTTAGTGACTATGTTTCGAAGACATCGAATATGAAAATCATTGTCCGTCATACACTTAGGTTAAAGTTATGGTGATAATGTAATTTAGCATTCTGCAGTTTGCTTGTGTTCCACTTTTGCATTTAAAAAGCTGTACAACAAAATAAGACATTGGAAAGATGGCTTTAAACAATTAATTATGCCTCAAATAAAGTGAGGTAACAAGTGGTATATTAGAGGGTTAATTTGATTATGTGAAGCTGTTTATTATTTTCCGCTTTATTTCCAGATGGCGAACATTATGTTAGACGCGCATTTCCACATTTCCAATAGATGACGTCAGCACGAATAAACCAACATCATATTCTACATGCTGCAAAAACTGGCTGAATGGCCAATAATTCAATAACTTCCTGCATCAAGCGAAGAAACGTTAAGCCTTTAAAACGGAACCTGCGCAATGTCAGATCTTGAATTTTACATCAGAATGACAAAACAGATATTTCCAGTTGCTTGCAGCCATGTTTGAGACATGCATTAAATTTTGGACCGGTGGGCACTGAAGCGAAGACTATAGCAAATGACAACAAGATGTATAGACGCCACTTCGAATAAAAGCAAGCTTATATGACAAAAAACATTTGGGTACTGTAATCTTTAGCTTCATGTACTTCTTTTCAATACACGTATGGTTTTGAAATTTCTGTTATGCGCTACAAACGTGGAACTCACATTACTATAGAAAAAACATGCTATGATATACATGTGGACCTGTGTTATTAGTGGATCACTTTCAATATGTTACTATTTGTTAGCTTAAAATACAAAGTGTGCATGGTTGCTTCTTGGCATATGGAAATATGAAGGTACAGAGCACTACTTGGTGGAGTTTGGGAGAAACGTGAAGACTCTTACTTCTACTTTTGAGACTTTTTTCACCAAATTATTGATATTTGTATGTGGCTTCGGCCTGTTTGATCTGAGTTCACCTGGCTAGACATCAGTTACTTTGACTGGGACTAATGAGGGTTTACATTGTTTACCACCCTGTTGTTATTTCCAAATACAATGGATTACATCATGAAAGATTACCTGAAAGACTGCATGGCCAAACAAGAAAATCTTTTCAAGATCTGCTCATTTCCCAAGAAAAAAAATACAAGTCTTTCATAGAGTCATTCATGAATAGTACAAACAAGAGTTTTGGTGGTTTCATTCAGCAAGTAACAAATGAGCCAAGTGATCTGAACAGCTTACAATTCCCACAGAAGGACACTGACAAACTAGAGGATCAACTGAAAGTCGGCCATGGAACTAATAAACAGGCTATGAAAACCTTGAAACTTTGAAATCAGAGATGAAAGAACTGATTGAAAAAGCTGACAACCTGGAAAACCAAACCAGAAAGAACATTCTGAGGATTGAGGGATTGCCGTTGACACTTGGTGAGAGTTGGGCGCAAACAGAGTTGAAAGTAAGAGAACTACTTTCCAGTAAGCTGAAGTTACCAGACAAAAAAATAGAAATAGAAAGAGCCCACAGAAAAGGCAAAGTGATGATTGGAGGTAAGCCTGGCAGTGTGAATGTGAAATTCCTACGTTTCAAATACAGAGATGCCATTCTTTCGAATGCTAAAAAACTGAAAGACACAGGAATATTTATCAATGAGGATTTCTCGGAGAAGGTTGTGGAAGCACGCAGAGCCCTCTTGCTCCGAGTTAGGGAAGAGCATGCCAAAGGGAACATGGCCTACTTGAGTTTCAACCATCTTGTGGTAAAACCACGGTCTGAGGGGAGGGATCTACCATAAATACATATGCCATGGAACAGTCATTAGTTCTTCCCATCGACAGAACTTTCTTTTTTGCTTTTCTTCACTGACACTTTCTACTTATCAAAAATAGCAGAGTCTAAAAAACGTTGCTTCATCTGTGAAGCGTATTTGAGAAACAAAGAACCAGAAACATATTTCATGTACAGCCTGCAATAAGGTATATCATGACAAGTGTCTACTATTTTCCATGTCTGATGTTAAAAATGGACAAGATACTCAGTGGTTTTGCAATGACTGCCTCGCAACTAGCTTGCCTTTCAATCACTTTGATGATAAAGATGATTTCTGTTCTGCCTTTTCAGAATTATAATATTCTGTCACAAAATATGATTACCATAAAATAAACAGCATGGTATTTAATCCATTTGAATTAAATGATGACAGGTATAATTTACCATCACATGATTTTGACCATGACTTGAATTACCCTAATAATATTGCTACCGAACTTGGTACCGGTAATGGCAGGCAATATTACATAGAGGATGAATTAATATGTTAAGGGATAAAGGCCTCTCTGATACATCATTCTCAATGATGCACATAAACATTCGAAGTTTACCTAAACATCATTCTGAATTAATTTCTTACTTAAAAGATCTTGAGTTTGCTTTCAGCGTAATTTATTTCTGGAAGCTTGTTGAAGGAATCTGTTATTGAACTTTATAATATACCTAGCTATCATCATTTGAATGTCTACAGAAATGACAGACCAGGAGGAGTATCCTTATTTGTCCATGATGATATTAATTATACTGAAAGATCTGATATTAGTCATTTTGATAACTATATGGAGTCAATATTCATTGAAATGCCAAAGGAAAAAGCTGGTCTTCCGAAAGATGTCATCCTGGGAGTTATGTATAGACCGCCTTATACTGATCTAGATACTTTCAATAACATGTATAGTGATTTACTAAATAAGGTGACACAAGAAAATAAAATATGTTATATCATGGAAGATATAAATATTAACTTATTAAACTATAGGTCACATTTACCGACATCAAACTATGTAGATGTGTTATACTCACACTCCTTTACTCCTTTAATCAATAGACCAACTAGAGTCACGTCAAAGTCGGCTACACTTATAGATCACGTAGTATCAAACAATCATGATAATGTTTCTTCCTCTAGTGGTATTCTTTTTACAGATATGTCAGACCACTTCCCTATTTTCCACTTATGTGGCCAGACTATAAATTGGCGGAATGAAATCCAGATATTACAGAAACGTATGATAAAAGACTACACTATTAATGAATTTACTGAAAAACTAGCCACTTTTGCATGGGATAATGTTTATAATCTATCTAATCCTCAAGAAGCGTATACAAAATGTTATAAAGACTTTAAGCAGGTATATGATAACTGTTTTCCTATTGTTAATATACGACACAAATTCAACAGACACAAACCTTGGATAACTGGGAGCCTGATGAATTCCATAAGAACAAAACATAAATTGTATGAAAAATCCCTCAGCAGTCCAACACCTCTGCATGAGTAGCAGTATGAAACGTATGAAAATAAACTGACACATCTGATAAGAACTGCAGAAAAAACATATTATACTGAGTTACTTGATGCCTTAAAAATAATATGAAAAGAACTTGGAGAGTACTTGACATGGTCATACACAAGGAGAAGAAGGGTGCTACATCAAAAATTTTAAGATTGGGGAGAATCAAGTTTCTAAGCCCCAGCTTATTGCTGATCAGTTCAATGATTTGTTTGTAAATGTTAGTCCATCTCTGTCTAAAAAATATTGAGTCTACATATAGCAATACAGATGAATTGTCATTTCTTAGGGGAAATTATGATAGCTCAATTTACTTATCTTCAGCCTCAACTGACGAAATAATGAAGATCATAGAGAATCTAAAGTACTCAAGTCCAGGGTGGGTGGAAATACGTTCTAAGGTTGTTAAAAGAGTGGCTCAAGTTATTGCTAGCCCTCTTACGGTTGTGGGTAACTTGTCTTTTTTTGAATGGTGAAATACCAAATGAAATGAAAATAGCTTGTGTTACACCCATTTATAAATCCGGTGACATGTCAGCCTTTAGTAATTATAGACCAATATCTGCATTAACAAAAAATATTGAAAACGTTATGTATGCACGTGTAATCGCGTTTTAAACAAACATAATATCCTCTATAAATACCAATTTGCATTCAAAGAAAAATCATTCTACAGCTGCTGCTTTGTTCACTCTAACAGATTATATATCCAGTGCCTTGGATGAAGGTGACTATATACTTGGTGTTTTCATGGACTTAACAAAAGCGTTTGACACTGTAAATCATAAAATATTAACACGAAAACTCAATCATTATGGAATTCGAGGTTTTGCTCTTGAGTCGTTCCGAAGTTACCTAACCGGCAGATCACAATTTGTGAAATATGATGCTGTAAAATCAGGTGGGAATAGTATTACTTGTGGCGTTCCCCAAGGATCATTTATTTCTCCTATACATCAATGATTTAGCCCATGTATCAACTCAACTTTTTCAATTATATTTGCTGATGATACAAGTTCGTTTCTGAGAAATAATGATTAACATAATTTATTCAATGATATGAATTGTGAACTGCCTCATGTAGCCAAGTGGCAAACAAACAAGTTAACTTTGAATATTTCAAAAACCAATTATATGCATTTTCATACCAATTCCGCTGATTCTCTCAATCTCTCAATTGATGGTAAACAGATAAATCTTATTTCTCATGTAAAATTTCTAGGTGTGATTTTAGATTCCATGTTAGATTGGAAACAGCATGTTGTTTATACAAGTAAAAAATTAACAAAATCCATAGGCATCATTGTAAAAGTTCTATGCTTCTTATCAAAAATGGTTCTTCTTAATTTGTATTATACTTCTCCGTATCCGTATTGGTCGTATTGTAACATCGTTTGGGGAAGTACTTATAACATTACGCTTGAAAAGCTGAATGTATTACAGAGGCGAATTATTCGCATCATATCCTTCTGACATTACAGAACTTCAATGAAAGCATTATTCAATAACCTGGAAATTTTGACTCTATAACGGACTAATATTTTTCAAACAGGGATTTTTATGCATCATCTCACTAAGGGAACGTCTCCAAATGCCTGCTTACATATGTTTGTACAGACCAGTTCTATCCATAATTATTATACAAAGGAAAGTCAAAATTTACATGTAATAGGATGCTGAAAAAAAATTAAACAATTTGCTTTAAATATCATGGTGTGAAAATTTGGAATGGCATTCCACCACTCATTAAAAACTACAGTTATGGTATGTTCAAAAGTCATCTTAAAATGCATTTACTGTCACTATGATCGCTCGATTGCAACTATATCTTCTTGTGTCTGTTTTTGTTTATGTGTTCGTTTCTTTTACTATTAGGAAGTTATATCTATGTAGAGTGTTATGTAACTAACAAATTTGATATATATATATATATATATATATATATATATATATATATATATATATATATATATATATATGTGTGTGTGTGTGTGTGTGTGTGTGTGTGTGTGTGTATTCTGATATTACACCATTGTTCCGTAAGGTATATGTTTTATTTTTTATCATAAAGGAGGTTCTATAAGCATGTATATGCTTCTTTCCCTCCTGCCAATATTTGTGTCAGATATTATATATGTTATGATTTGTATTGAATTATACGGCGAATGAAGAAATCCAATCAAAATAAACCCATATATAAAGAAAAAAACTGTACTTTGTCTGGATTTTACAAATTTGTATCAATATGTACCCAAGCGAATTAACATTTGATGATTTGTTTTACTTATCTGACCGGAACTGGTACATGTATACTATATACCATATCAGATTAAATTAAATACAAATAAAACCAAATTGAATCACCACTATTCCAAATCATATAAAAAGGTTGCGCTGTGTGGCGAAACATTGGCAGGGGTACACATACGTGTACTTTTGTGTTTAGTAGTGCCTTTTTAAAATACATGTCACAGTTTGGACTGTAAACAAATGCTGTTTCTTGTATCCTATACAACTTTCATACAATAATGTAAGTTTTGATGGTCGGGAATCCTGCTCGTCTAATTTCCTTTCAAGAAGAGACAACCCATCACTATGTCAGCCAATATTTTCTTTCAAGCTGGTACATTCCAATCACAAAGAGTGCAGTTAACTAATTTTGATTTTCGCCCAAACAATGCATGTTAATATACATTCTTAAAACGAAAAAAAATAAAATAAATAAATAAACACACATAACACGTGTTAGGCATGTCCCTTTATAATTTGGAACAAGAACTATGTTTCTTTTGTCTAAATTAGTTTATTGCCTGACGCTATTGTCGCACATAATGAAAAGACTCAGACAAAAGAATACAAGTCACTTGTACCCCAGGTATATCACAATATCCAAGTGACAAATAGAGAAAACAACGCCTTTATCGCCACACACTCTATGCCCCCCATGCCACCTTCCATAGCTGGGGACAACAAAGCAGGTCCTTGGGAAATACATCTGAACTATTCAAATAAGATGTTGTTTTATTTTCAAACTTAGAAGTTTTATTTACTTTAATAATATACAATTTTACCCAGTAAAACAAGAAGAGTGACTGAC
This sequence comes from Hermodice carunculata, assembly GCA_964020975.1. Lineage (NCBI taxonomy): Eukaryota > Metazoa > Annelida > Polychaeta > Eunicida > Amphinomidae > Hermodice > Hermodice carunculata. Next base: position 47,252,145 of record OZ026621.1, on the reverse strand, counting down.
AGTGACCAATGGGTGCTATTTGTTTTATTCTTGAAGGTCATCAACTTTGGCAACGCCATAAGGTGCAGGTGAGAAGTAGCTGTTTCTGCTTATAGCACAGTCTGGAGCACGCCAATGTGGTTAGGCTGCGAGTAAAGAAAAAAGGGTTTCACCATAAAGACCGTTATATTACAACTATACATCAGTTGTTCTACAACTACCAAGGCGAAAAGCAAAATGTAGAAAAAAGCCAAAAAGTGTCGCCCGTCCATTTGTTCTAGTCTGCTTTCCATAAAACGGAATGTTTTGTTATTTGTAGTCTTTGTGTGATAGTTATGCCTGTTTGCTTTTAAATCTGTTGTACACAATTACCGAAGACTGGCCGCCACACGTCAACACTACCAACATCATCGGACAGTGGGGATACCACATGTCTGCAAATAGGTTTTCATCGGGTCCCACTACATGGAAATACCTAAAAGCCCGTGTGTAACAGCAAGATGACACGCTGAGCTTCCCTTAACATTGTAGTGTTGATATCTGTGGGGTGGCGTCTTAACGGCAAAGCAAAGGATATATTTTTCCCTTAATGGCCAATCAAATCACCCCTCCCAACTTGGCTACTGATCTGACCAAATAGCTCAGAAAAGCATGGCTTACATTTATCAATTCCAACCCAACAATGACAGCAATATTAGATACAGCAAAACATTCAGATTCAAGAATTATCAACACAATCAACTTTTAGCTTTCAATTTTAATGTAGAGAAATAAATCACACTCCTGATTGAGACAGAATATCCGGCGGATATCAAGCAGATATCCTTGAGCAATATGAGAAATTCTAGATGGCTGCCAAGATGACGGCCGGTGCCCCAATAAGTTTTTAACTAATGTGCCTAGAATTGCAAGCACTACCATTTTCAGCTAAATTTTTCATACGAAATCAATTTTTATGCCCCCAAAAATGAAATGTGGGATGGTTTACTGTTTTCAGCTTGTCTGACCATCGGTGCATGTGTGGTGTTATTGTTATAACTTTGGATTTCTTTAGGTGAGTATATCTTTTGGACCTTGATCTAGTTTCCAAGGTCACAGGGTATAATTTTTATAAGACACACTGATACTCAACTACTATCTATAAATGTATATATGATAAGCAACAATGTATACAAATATAAATTAAAAGTTTCACTTACATGCAAATGGACTTAGTATAATAAAATCACTATATTGTCCTTTTAGAGGAGGACAAAGAGCGAAAATATAAGAAGTGTTTACGCCTTTGTAACTCGCAACCTTACAACTGTTTCTGACTTTTAAAACCTTTCCCCCATGAGATTTCGTGGGTATATATAATAAGACACTTCTCTAAACCCCTCAGACAGGTGCAGGGAGCACACTTTACACCACTGCCTGGGTCTCTGCATTGGACTACCATAGTTGAATTGAATTGTTCAAGCCTTAAGACCAATTCAATGCTGCGCAGACGAAGAATGGGGTGTACTCTGTTAACAGCTATACAGTTCTTCATTAACTGAATATATCAGTTATATGTTGCTGAAACTTGAATGTACCACACCGTGAATAATTACCAATAAATGGAATTTCTGTTATTCAGCGTTTTCGGGAAGGTCCAAGGAGAACACCAGCTGTATGTGCCAGCTAGACGACATATGCGCATCTGTCGTCGATCACTAAGGGGGACCCCCCAACTCCATGGGGCGACTTCCCCATGTGAGGTATGGCTAGGTCCTAAGGTTGTTCCCATGAAACCCCTTCTAAGAGAAGAGCTTATTCAAGAGTAGAAAGGAGAGAAGTGGGTTGCGTAGGAGGTTCTTATATGTTGACATCCGCCTGATATTCATTATGGACGTCACAGAGATGTAGAATACAATAAGAAAAAACCTCAATTAGTCGGTGCAGGGTATAGGTATCTGGCTGCCTGACTAATAATGTCTACACCCACATTGCCCTCACAGATATGGGTGAAAGACGGGAAACGTTTGTACGGCAGTGTGGCATAACTGGTTGTGGTGAGGGGGGAGAGGGAGGTTCATTCATTGTAGCTGGTTTCTTTTGCAACTGTGGGGGTACTAAGCGAGTCATAAGGTAATCCCATTTCTTCCAAATATTTATGCCAACAACGACTGCTTTTATAAGTAAAAACAGCAACATGAACAGTATTCCAAATGAGATTCTACTACCATGGCGAGGCCAGTTAAACATAGGGGATGGAGTGGGCAATGGTTATTGACCTTGAGCCTGACCTTTGGCATTATTCGTGACCTCATATGACTCAAATAACCCTAGAAATGGATTTACCATAGCAAATTTAGTTGAAAAGGACGTATTACTTGCTATTCTAGGCCAATTGGTTGGGAATTTACACTTCTTCGATGCCTCGGCAGCCATCTTGGCAGCCATATTGGATTTCTCAAAATGCTCAAGGATATCCTGCTGATGTCCGCCTGATACCCATTATGGATGTCACAAAGATGTAGAATACAATATGGAAACACTTTATCAGTCAGCGCAGGGTATAGCTATCTGGCTGCCTGACTATTAATATTATGTGCCCATATAGAAAAGAACTTCAGGAAAAAAAATAACGTTCTATGATGGATAATCAATTTAAGTGCATAATCTGCAAACATCCCGTATTATTCTGTACATGATAAGTCAAAAACCCGAGCAGACACACAAATGGAGCTATATGTACCTTTCCACGATCCTAGCACAGGTTGCTTCTGCTAAGGATAGGAATCTCGTGCATCAGAAACATGCAAATATAAACCCCATCAGGCTACATGTTGGAAAGGCTCACACTCAGGTGACCCATTCCAAAGTCTGATAATCAAAAGCCCCATTTATATTTTGGACCAAAATAAAGAGAGTAGGTTTATGGTACCCAAGTAACGTGCCACAAAGCCAACTAAACACTTTTTTCATGGAATTATGACTGTTTGACCTGAAATGATCTTGGAATGTTCTGTGGGGTCAAAAAAATTATGGCTCTGCTTCTTAAATATCCTTCACCTCCAAAAAGATCCGCAATGACTAGCGCACATTAAGTTTCTTAGATGCCATATTGCTGTAAAAAAGAAGAGTGTGGCAGATAAATGACAACGCTTGTCACTTCTGCAAAAAGCAGGACAGCAGTATATCAGAATGTCTGAACACACTTATTTGCCAAGAAAAGGTACCATGTTATCCACGTATCACATCGAAACGTAGGCCCAAGCCTATTCAGGTCAATTATTTTAATATCCTTTGTTTTTACCTTGCATTTATGTAGATTTGAAGACCACAGTATATTTCTTCTTATTCCTTAATATATGTTGTAGCATATTTTTGGTGACACAGGTCTACCCTTACAATTCTCAGAACAAAGCATTTTCGTGTAAAACTGCGTTTATCAATTATCAAAGGTAATTTTCTCACTGAAATTGAACAAGGAAAAAAAAAAAATGTGCGGGTCTTCAACACTTGGATTAAACACTGCAACTGTCGTTCGCTGCTCATATGTTATGTGTATAACCAACTGAAAATCCAAGGTCATATCTCTCTGCATTAGTTTCGAACACTCTGACATTGACCACAAATCATGAGACTGATCTGTAGCTATCACATTGAATTATGACCTTATTATTGCCGTTTGATAAAGTAGTTGACTTCTGAAGTTTTACCCAACTATGTATGTATGTATGTATGTATGTATGTATGTATGTATGTATGTATGTATGCATGTATGTATGTATATATATATATGCTTCAGCTAACAAATAGCAATGCAGCTTTTCTGTGCCAAATGCAAATGCAAAATCATTTGCAGCTCAGAATTTAGACACACTGTTACTTTTAACACTATTATCGTCAGGTATGAACCCAAGGCCGAGATGTCACGAGGCAGTGGGTGATTTTTTTAATATGCCCAACAAGGACACACAGATATTGCTGCAAAGCTCATTGCTGACGTGGAATTGATCAACTCAATTAGCGACCTGTCAAAACTTGCTCTAGAAGCTTCCATATGACTGAACTATTGTCAAAAGTATCTTGACGTGTGCTATTGACGTCTCCAAAATGCGTCTTGATGCTTTCCTCTCTTTCACAATAATAAAATACCTTTGTAACGTTTACATTCAAACAACATCTAAACTGGGATCAGCCACCTAAACTTCCCTGCATATTAACAAGGCATGATGGATATTTTTGACATCAGTTAATGTGTAGTAAGTCCCAGTTTTCACTTTCTGCAGCACATTTTCGTGGACTTATGTGTACATGAAAAAATCACTGGCTAAAGATATATATATATATATATATATATATATATATATATATATATATATATATATATATATATATATATATATATATATATGTATATTTATAGGATAACTTTGTTTCAGACACAATGGTCTGAGGTCGTAATTAAGTTTCGAGGAACTAAGAAATACTTATAGAAATGAGTTTATATTAATCGCTGCTACTTTTTCCACCAATATTTTCATCGCTTATTACCTATGAAACCAGTTACAACTTCACTCTCACGTCGATCATTTATTACATTGATGTCAGGTGGATATGAAGTGTAATATATTAAACTAACAATTCTAGGTAACGGTTGCCAGCATAAAAGTGGTTTCTACTATTACAAACTTTTGTTGGTAAATATTTCAAGTCAGAAGAAAGAGATGATTTCCTTCAAACTACATTTCATATTCATTCACTAATACAATAATACTATAAAAGGGTTGGTATGTCTGTCTAGTACTGTTGGGTTTGATTTTTTTTTTCTATTTTCAGTTTTGCTTTTTAGTCGTTTTTTTTATTTATCTCTCCATGTATTATTTCCGTATATATTTTCTCATTTGTTGACTTTTTTATCATGTAATGTTGGGAGAGATAAATCCTACTCTATGTCTGTTTTTTCGACATTGGTTGTGTTCCTTCCCATATGCTTATTGCTACTCACTATAAAATTCACAATGCCATATTATTCACTACATTGTTTTATTTTTTTCCAAATGATTCTGGCGAGTTGATTCCAATAGGAACACATTTTACAAATCATATGGACTTAAACTTTCCGTGCTTCTTGGTGAAGAGTGGGCACATATGCAATGGCATATATAATTTTGGGGTGCATGCTGTGTACACTTCAGTTTAAAATGCCTGGTCTGGAGCCATTTATCAGGGTCTATTTTCTTGGCAGCTGAGGTATGCACATTATCCATCATCATAAATCGTTATGCAAATTGTGAAATTATAGGTCAATCATGTAGTCATGATCCACTGACATAACCATGAATGTGAAAAAAATGTTTAACCCCATTTGGGTGTGGCAGTAGCATGTATAAATAATATCAATTGCCTACAGCAGTGCAAGTCCTGTGTATGTGACACGTTTCGTGCGAATCCTGCTTTAAAAAAACCCAGAAAGCACTAATATCTCATAAGAAGCCGCAAGAACAATGGAACCCCGTTCATGCTAGGCAGGCAGACCTCCGATATAACACACCTACACAGCATCGCCCATGTTGCCCTAAGTGTGGAAGATTTTTGAAACTGAAATACATTGACCATTCCGTCGTGTCACAGCTGCCGTTTGCTCAAAATGTGGCATTGTTCATATTCTGAGGGGAAAATGAAATGAGTTTCATATTTACTCATTTATTTTTAACTAGTTTATATCAGAATTTCACACATTCAAATTTTGGGTCAGTGGTTAATGTCAATTAAGCTTTAGCATATATATTTGGTTCCCTGTCTCATAACAAAAACGAATAATTAGAGTGGCAGTGTAGAGATATTAGCCTGGTTCTCTCCTCAGACAGACATTCAAAAAAAGAATAGTTGTTGGTATTCTCACCACATACAATCTCGTTTTGCATTTTCGACAACCGACAAAACTTGAACCATGATTGATACAGCATTTCAGAGCATTTTGAATCTTATCGTATACAACATAAATATGATATAGATATGTATGCTCCTGAAAGTAATACTGTGGCGCTGTCTACTTGCAGTATATATTGATTGGATTTGTGCAAGAAAAACAAGTCTGGTTATTTTATCATATGATAATGTCCACTCATATTATTATAAAGGAACTTGTTCATGCATAATGCTGTTTGGGCAAGTACAAAGTCCTTTTGAACCATTTGATCATTGTGGCCTGGATCGCAGTCAAATTATTTTGGACAAATACAAAAAAAAAACTGTTGTTGTTCAGGGCATGGAAATAGCAGTTTCTCCTGATTTCAACGATTGTGAGCTGGGAGAAATTTGCTTTTGTTTGTTTTCAGCAATACCAGCATAAATTGACAAATTGAACAAAACGTTCTGCATTATATTTTAATGGATAAGTAATTCCCAGTTCTTTTTCCTTGTTCTTATTATGACATGATGTTCAGCAGTCCAATAATAAAACATGTGGGGGCTTTTTGCATGTTGAAAAATATTTTGAAGTATACTAAATAGTTGCACTGGTTAGTACTGTGGAGCCTTTCATGTACATCCAACACTGCTAGATATATTTGCCTTATATAATGCAGATTAAACAACTCTGAATCACCCTCTGCTGTCAGTTTGATTATTAGAATTATTGATACAAAACACTATTTGCTTTTCTTAATTAAATCCTTACATAGTATTTTTTTTTAGCAAGACATCACCCCTGTTATGAACCCTTTCGTCACAATGGACCCGTCCTTTCAGCCACGTTTTCTGGACTTGTGTGTTACAATCTCATTGGCTGAGCAAACAACCAAATCCAATGATGTCACTAACAGCTAGAGGAAACCTATTACAGAAAAGTTGTACATTTATTTCAAATATTTTGGTGTTCGATAGTACGAAGATTCAAGAGAATTATATACTTTAAATAAGTATGAGCAGGCAAAATCAAGTCCGCGAACAACAGAAAAACGCAACTGCAAGAGATATCCAGGCCAGGCAAAATGCCCCACAAGAATATGTACGATGTATGCGTGGAAGGAAGATCCTTGGCTGTGGTCGAATTGGCCACAAATTGTCTACATGTGAATTTTGTTGGTGGTGTGATGAATACGGCCATGTCCAAAAATATTGCCTAAACAAAGGTCCGATTTGCTCCGGTTGTTACCGACGGGGCCACCATTGGCAAAACTGTAGAAGATGCTGGAATTGTGATAAGCAGGGGCATATGGAAAAAGATTGTCCAAAACTGGAAAAGTGGTAAGCACAATGGCGAGCTAGACATCAGAGCATACAAAAACCAAAGAAACCAATACATTTTACATAAATTTTATCTTAGACTCCCTGCGCTTATTGCAGACCACAACACAAATGAAATGAGTAACATGATAACGTATTTATTTTTTTAACTAGTTTCTATCAGAATTTTACAGATTGAAATTTTGGGTCAGCTGTTAATATCAATTAAGCTTTAGCATATATATTTGGTTCCCTGTCTCATAACAAAAACGAATAATTAGAGTGGCAGTGTAGAGATATTAGCCTGGTTCTCTCCTCAGACAGAGATTCAAAAAAAGAATAGTTGTTGGTATTCTCACCACATACAATCTCGTTTTGCATTTTCGACAACCGACAAAACTTGAACCATGATTGATACAGCATTTCAGAGCATTTTGAATCTTATCGTATACAACATAAATATGATATAGATATGTATGCTCCTGAAAGTAATACTGTGGCGCTGTCTACTTGCAGTATATATTGATTGGATTTGTGCAAGAAAAACAAGTCTGGTTATTTTATCATATGATAATGTCCACTCATATTATTATAAAGGAACTTGTTCATGCATAATGCTGTTTGGGCAGGTACAAAGTCCTTTTGAACCATTTGATCATTGCGGCCTGGATCGCAGTCAAATTATTTTGGACAAATACAAAAAAAAAAACTGTTGTTGTTCAGGGCATGGAAATAGCAGTTTCTCCTGATTTCAACGATTGTGAGCTGGGAGAAATTTGCTTTTGTTTGTTTTCAGCAATACCAGCATAAATTGACAAATTGAACAAAACGTTCTGCATTATATTTTAATGGATAAGTAATTCCCAGTTCTTTTTCCTTGTTCTTATTATGACATGATGTTCAGCAGTCCAATAATAAAACATGTGGGGGCTTTTTGCATGTTGAAAAATATTTTGAAGTATACTAAATAGTTGCACTGGTTAGTACTGTGGAGCCTTTCATGTACATCCAACACTGCTAGATATATTTGCCTTATATAATGCAGATTAAACAACTCTGAATCACCCTCTGCTGTCAGTTTGATTATTAGAATTATTGATACAAAACACTATTTGCTTTTCTTAATTAAATCCTTACATAGTATTTTTTTTTAGCAAGACATCACCCCTGTTATGAACCCTTTCGTCACAATGGACCCGTCCTTTCAGCCACGTTTTCTGGACTTGTGTGTTACAATCTCATTGGCTGAGCAAACAACCAAATTCAATGATGTCACTAACAGCTAGAGGAAACCTATTACAGAAAAGTTGTACATTTATTTCAAATATTTTGGTGTTCGATAGTATGAAGATTCAAGAGAATTATATACTTTAAATAAGTATGAGCAGGCAAAATCAAGTCCGCGAACAACAGAAAAACGCAACTGCAAGAGATATCCAGGCCAGGCAAAATGCCCCACAAGAATATGTACGATGTATGCGTGGAAGGAAGATCCTTGGCTGTGGTCGAATTGGCCACAAATTGTCTACATGTGAATTTTGTTGGTGGTGTGATGAATACGGCCATGTCCAAAAATATTGCCTAAACAAAGGTCCGATTTGCTCCGGTTGTTACCGACGGGGCCACCATTGGCAAAACTGTAGAAGATGCTGGAATTGTGATAAGCAGGGGCATATGGAAAAAGATTGTCCAAAACTGGAATAGTGGTAAGCACAATGGCGAGCTAGACATCAGAGCATACAAAAACCAAAGAAACCAATACATTTTACATAAATTTTATCTTAGACTCCCTGCGCTTATTGCAGACCACAACACAAATGAAATGAGTAACATGATAACGTATTTATTTTTTTAACTAGTTTATATCAGAATTTTACAGATTGAAATTTTGGGTCAGCTGTTAATATCAATTAAGCTTTAGCATATATATTTGGTTCCCTGTCTAATAACAGAAACGAATAATTAAAGTGGCTGTGTAAAGAGATATTAGCCTTGTCCTCTCCTCAGGCAGAAAATCAAACAAGATAAATTGTTGGTATCATCACCACATATAATTTCGTTTTACACTTTAGACAACCGAGAAAAGTTGGACCAGAATTGATATAGCATTTTAAAGCATTTTGAATCTTTTTGTGTGCAACATAAATATAATATAGATATGTATGCTCCTGAAAGTGATACTGTGGCGCTGCCCACATGCAGTATATATTGACTGGATTTGTGCTAGAGAAACAAGTCTGGTTATTTCATTATTCTATAATTTCCACTGTTTCCCATATCGTTTGAAGGCACCGCCATCAAATGTTCAATATAGTGAATCAGTACTGTGTAACATTTAAAAATCAAACGTACAGTTACTGGTAGGTAGCTACCGCACTTTTAGATATCCAGGTACTAGCCAATGTAGGGGATACACATAACTACACATTTGTTTATGTTTGCAAAATTCTATGCTTTTTGTTTTCATTTGAGTGTTCTAATTATGATATTAAGTAGATAAATGGACACGTATTTTAACCCAGGTTCCTTAACAGTCTAAGCCATTATGACCTGAACTTGCATGTCAAAATAACTTGCATTTAATGTGATGTGAAAAGGCACAATCGGTGGCATGCGCAGGGCACTTCCAATGAAAGCTATCAGGCTGCGGCACATTAGAAAACTAGCCTATTATAGAAAATTAACTTTGACCCAAAGCGAAACGTATGCAAATAAAGCCTTGTGTATGTAATGCAAAATGCATATACCCTCCAATTTTGAAGTTTTCAAACTGGCTCTTTCAAGATAAACTAGGTACAAGTCTATTTAAGAATATATTATACATAAAATATTATCTTGACAGAAATTTGAGTTTCTTCTCCAAATACAGTTACACGTGAGTCAGAAATGCAAACTAAATAGACCTGTGTTGTTGAAATCGAACCAGCACACCTATTTGGGGAAATTTCAAAGGAAACCATTCAAAACACTGCAAAATGTGCAACCACTTATTTTCATACTTCCTCAAAATTGGCTTGTGTCATCAGCAACACTTTTCAATGGCTAAAGATCGATATTGGGGTCAGTTCGCACATTCAGTGCATGCTCTTGTGAAGGCAGCAGAAGTACCTCCATATTTTTAACCATAAATCATTTATCAACAATATACTGCACCGATGGTTCCAGCTTCAATCGATGATATGAAGCACGGGGGGGGGGGGGAGGGGGCTTGGCAAAGTTTTCATTTACTGCCAGTTCTCTTTTCCAAACCTACGATATCAGCACAAGGCTATACAAAATGCCCATAATAAAGTAGCTGCAGTTGGATTTTCCTTTTTTTTTTTTTTTTTTTTTTTTTTATGTTAGAACTGAAAAGAAGTTCACATTTTGAATACTTTTGTTTCCTTGTGTGCTCAAAATTAGGCGATTTGCATACCTTTTCAAAGATATAGCATGATGTTAAAATGTTATGAAATGAACAGGGGTACATTGGCACTATTCTTGCTTTGATACAGGGGGCGTTCCCTCACTGTGCATTCCTATACAATTATGAATATATCCACACCGGTACATTTTGCTTTTTTTTTCCCGAGATTTAAATAACGGGCCTTTAGTTAAAACTTGGCTTTTTGAAGAGATGATGCAAAGCTCTGTTTTTTTTTTTGTTTTTTTTTGAAGGTGTATATATGAAAACAAGGTATACTTCTTCCAACAATGGGAGGTCCTCCCTCATGTTAATAATGGAATGTATGCGTAGCCACAAAGTTTAACTTTGGTCAGATAGCAAGGAGCAGCTCCACCCTTCTCACAAAGAATAGGTGCGGAAAGGTGGGATACAGTTTGGATTTTCTATCTGCATGATCCCGCTACAATTGGAAAATTTTGAGCCATTTTACGAGGATGGCAAATAAAATTTAGATAATCTGTCTTTCGACCTCCTTCTTTTCTATTTCTTGCAATATGTTACTGCAAATTTTTTTCTTTCAAAGCTACCAACTTGTCATCCAGAGAAGCAATTCTTTAATTACATTGCACCATCTTTCTTTTCTCACATTACTTTGTCCAAATCGAAATGACGAATCACTGTTGGCATCGTCACTAGAAAATAACATGTGAGCTAAATTCCTAATTTCCAACAATCAAATCACTCCAGTACTAAACTGACTAATCATCATGAGAGGAGGCAGTGATCATAGTACTTGACATATTTCGTCACACCATTTAAAACGAGGCACCCATATAGAAATAATTACTATAGCTGCACATTTTTTTTTTTCGTTTCAGCTCTTTCACACTTCAGGGACCTTCGATTGGACACAAGCTGCGACAGAGTGAGTCATGAAAGGATCACTGCATTTGCTGCTACTGTACCAGATACTGTTTGATATGAAAAATCAATAACCCAAGCAGCAAGAGAAACTGCCTCAGCTTCGCGCCATTGGTCCTCAAATCCAAACTCTTTTCACTGCAGTGACACACTTTATGCATCAGAAACGCCGAACACAAACCATCCATAAATGGACTAAATGCTTATCATGCCAAAGTCCAGTTCACGTTGCCAACATGTGCCTGAGATACTTTCTACCAAAGTTAAGGTTCACTCTCCAAAATGGTCTTCTTTGAGACATTTGGAGAGAAAGATAGCACCAGTACATGTTTGATTTCCTGCATAATCCATGTGGAAAGAGCTAACTGCTCATAATTTATTTCACTCATGTTTATTTTATTAAAATACATATAGTAAACTATTCAATGTGGGCGAAAATTTGTTGTACTTTTTTATACAAAAATTACAGTAACTAGTAGTGTATATAAAATGTTAAGAAATGATACACACATTTTGCAATGCTGAAACAGTTCAAAGACAACCAATCGTTCATACTTGCAAAGTATTGTGTATATCAATCATTTCACCTGAGGTGCTGTTCTTCATGTGGTAACATTGTTTGTCTGTGAATGTTTTGTTTTATTCCTGCTTTGTTACTGTCCAATATATGAAGATGTTTGTCAGAAGTTTGGGTATGAATGTTACATTGATTACAAATAACAGCTGAATCTGAAGAAGGTACGGAATATTGAAAATTAATGTGCATTAGCACGGTTCACTAGCGATGTTTACCATAAGCAGCCAGAGAACAAGCAGTCATGCAACCAATGGATGTCACAGAATATCAGCACACATCAGGCACGGCCATGCATATGTATTTCCTTACTGCCTCGAAACTAATGAACAAATGGTCACATTCTTCGTATAGAGAAAAGCTGACAGACAAAATAGAATAAAACATAATGAACAAGCAATGTTCGAACTCATACCCTGGGCAAACACCACAGCAGCTACAAATAAACGCACTCTAAAAAAATAAGGAGATACTAATAAGTAGAAAGGGAGAACATATCCGGAAGAGGTCAGTGCACAATTTGTAGGAAGAGAACATGTTTGTTCATATATATGTATATATATATATATATATATATATATATATATATATATATATATATATATATATACATATATATATATATATATATATATATATATATATATATATATATTGAACAAACATCGCTTCCTTTGACTGTCTTAATCAAATTGTAAATTCGTTTGGGGATATGTCGGTAACAGAGGAGCTCAAAACATCAATTTTGGAAGCTCTTTCTAGGATTTGTACCTAAAATGTTTCAGACTCGAGCAGTTATTTATTTGTTCAAATGAGATTCGGGCTTACAGTGACATTTTTTTTACCAAGAAGAAGCTTATACGAATTATTGTAATTGAACAAATATGAATAAAGTCCAATGCAGACAAATGTTAAATTGAATTGTACACATGCATTCCTTTGAATGACTGTACCAAGAGAAATATATTTGTCAAGCCCATATGAGTTTATTTGTAGCGACAGTGTCAACATGAGACAGGAAAAATACTTGGTTATTACATCCAAAGTGTATTTTTGAATTTGACCTAAATTGTACGTAGATATAATATTTTTAACATAATTTGTTTGAACTGCATCTATGTATTGGATAGAAAACCTTTTTCCAGCAGATATGCTTGTAATCCCACTTGCTGACGCCCACATTCCCTAATACCTGTACCATTGGAATCTGTCTCCTCTCCATTACAACAATTCTACATGCAACAAGCATGGATCAACCGTATATTTTTGCATCAACAGAGGCTCTGTTCATCAGGTGGCCTCTCATCGGCTTCATATAGAATGGCCTAATAAGTGACAAGCCATTTTTACATCATATTTTGTGATTTACAAATGACATTATTTTTCCAATTTGTTTCCCTTTTGTTACACATATCATCATACCATATTTAGAGGCACACACACTAAATCATTTACTTTGCATCTTAACATGTTTGAAATCACATTTAAAAATGACACAACATTCACTTTTTTTTCCAATAATATAAAATTCAGGCCAGTTCTGTAAGTGAACTCTGCTGCATTAAGAAAATTGTATCTGAGTTATCTTTTCTATGTCTCTTCTGATATGTTTCAAGTATATTACACTCCTACCAATAAAGCAACCATTTGAACACAAAGTATATAGGCATTATTTCGGCTTTAACCCATCTAGGAATCTAATAATTTTATGATAAGTATTTCTTCAGAAAAACCCTCCAAAGTGATAGTAGCTTCTGAAATTTATGTGACTATTTTTGGTTTCTATGAGCAATTAAATATGTTAGTAGTTATAGGTCTTCCTGAAAAGTGCTGCACGTGATATTTCGGGTTGTATTCCAGAACATGATAGTTAGATACATCATTCTGTTTATGACACCCATGAGAGAATTTGACAATTATATCATTTCCTTTTACAAACTTCCTGATATATATATATATATATATATATATATATATATATATATATATATATATATATATATATATACATTTATATACATATATATATTTATTGCAATTTTAATTAAGACTTCTTTGGATAATCGAGCTGGCATCTAGGTCGGAATTGTGGTAAACCGTTGCGTAATCCACCAAAAGCTACACGACTTGTCGACAGAAACATAGGAGCAACGGGTGCTGAGATTATATCCCTGGTATCATAAATGTATTCTGAATATAGAAATATGCTTCACAATTGTCCTAATCATGGCAACCTACAGAAATATGTATTTAGCGTACAACTTTTTGGTATTATATAGCTATCAATTCAACACATTCAGTACATATTTTCTTTCAGACAATAGCATCACTGAGTAACTTTACATTTTCTTTAAAAATGAAAATGACGTTCTTTATTTTTCCTAATTTGTTATGATTGTGTCTTTTCCATCAAACACAGCTAGACCTCATTGGTTATATAAATCGTGGTGGTCTTGGTCTTCTAAAGGTGATTATGTGATCATAATATATATATATATATATATATATATATATATATATATATATATATATAAATATATATATATACATATACACATATAAATATATATATGTATATATGTATATATATATATATATATATATATATATATATATATATATATATATATATATATATATATATATATATATAAAGAGAGAGAGAGAGAGAAGCGTTGCCATATCAGCATGAACACCAGTCCAAGACAAGAGGCGTTTTGCCAAGATTTAAGATACAAAGATTTATTTCTGTTGGTCCACTAAAAGCATATATCATTATTCATGGGCTATTACACCAATTAAATTAAAACGTCTAATATAAAGACACAGTAACTAATAACAAGCTCTGGCTAAAAGCACTATACAATGTCATAAATAGAAATACAAAACTGGACAAAGATAAATAAACTGATAGACTTCCTTCGTTAAGATTTACATTTGTATAACATAACAGGTACAGAAAAATTGCCATCTTTACACAACTAACAGTACACATATTAATATATTCCAGTTAACAAGCATTTTACAATAACCTTGGAATTTGCTTATTCTCTGATGACAACTCTGTACAAATTAAACAATGACATTTTGTCGTTGAAATCTTTCTTAGTGATCAAATGTTTTAACTCATTCAAACTCAATGCATGGTTTATGCTGGTTTAATTAATTCCAGATGTTAACACCTGTGTATCCGATTGAGCTCTTACCATATAGACCTTATTGATTAGCGCATTATGGTGAGATACTTGAAAAATCGTGAACACATATCAGTGTTAAAAGCTTGAATCATCACTTGCATATGTGTATGTCGTTGTCCCTCAATAGCTTTGTATACTATTTTAAGGCAATACACTAGAGCTTGGAAGTTTTCTGGGTTTGCAAGCATTTCCTCATTATAAAACCATTGAATTGCTTCAGAGATTTTTTGTTCAGTTGAGCTTGTAGGGTTCCAGGCTTATTGTGACTAAATGAAATCGTACTGGCATCTGCACAATTATACATTTGACAATCCATTAACATATGAAAACTATCGTTCATAAATATATTGAATATCAGGAAATCTGAGCTTGATCTTCGGAGTATGCCCTTTAATACCTTTGACCAGTTACTTGTGTTGTTTCCTATTCTAACCCTTCGTTTTTCTGTTAGAAGGGAAATGGCCATTAACCCAGCAGCTTCTTGCTAGAGCCCATAGGCCTTTAGGTTCGCTACGGCAGCTAGACAATCAAAGGCACGTAACGGATCTATAGAACCACATCAATATTTTTGTTTTGATCTAGGGCCTCTCTCCAGTTTTCTTTGGTTTTCATGACGAGATTATTACATCCATAACTCTCATGTAAGATATTTTTCTAATGTAACCTTTCTTATACATATTTGTATTTCTTAACACTTGTGCATAATTGAAAAATGTATGTCTCATTAAAAATTGAAGTTTCCCGATCGAGCAGTGACCTAGATTATGCCCCTACAAGTTCAGCGTCGACAAGAATAAAGAAAGAAATGAAGAGCAAAAAAAAAAAAAATAACGGTTCACACAGTGACAAACATAATTTGTAGTATAAACACATTTGTATGTGTCACATAAAAGCACAGTCAAATCAAGAATAGTTTGTCTCCTGCACAAAAATGGTCAAAGTGACACTATTCTAAAAACATCTAGGTCAAAGATTAATGGTATTATACACTATTACATATGAATATATTTGCGACTGTAATGTTCACAATTTTGAAGGCGTTCAAGTTAACAAACGCCAAACGCACCAACGTTTCCCAAACGTTTCCCAAACACTTTCTGCGATAGTCAAACGGTTTGCAAACGCGTAGCAAACACTTTCCAAACACTTTCCAAACGCTTTACAAACACTTTGGCAAACGCTTTCACACACTTTTCTAAACGCTTTAAAACACTTTTCCAAACGCTTTCAAACACTTTGCCGAACGTGTTTGGTGAAAGCCGAACGTTTTCAAACACTTTTCCAAACGCTTCCAAACACTTAATACTTTGCGCCAAACGTATCTGATACATGTACATGTACACTTGGTAATCTAATTCTAATGACAGGAATATTTTTAACAAGTGTCTAAAAAGCTTACCAGCACCGAAAAATCCCAATAAAATGTGCATGCCTTCATTTATGGATAAACTAAAAAGCTCTACTATGTACATGTCACAATAAAGTTGAAAATATGTACATGTATCACTTACAATGCATGTGTATATATTGCAGGCTGAAATGTATTTGTCACCTTTGCCTGCTAATATTTACATTGTAACTGGTAATCAACAATATTATGACATGGGTACACCTAATTAAGGAAGAAAATAAGTATAGGTTGAAGAAAACAAACAATATGCCTACATTAACAGGTTGAATACTTAATTTATTATAAAGTTACAAATCTTTCAGTAGCAAGTATACCCAGTCGCTATCATACTTTTTCTGAAAGAGAAGCTGTTGAAAAAATGCTAACTTTTAAAATTTTGAACGGAAATACAGAAGCAGCTCAATTTAAGTATTGTTTGGCTTACTAAGCCAAGCAATGGAATTAGCTCCAGTGGAGTAAGCCAGGCGACACTCCATTGGTCCTTGGAGTAATTATATATATTTTAATTGAAAATTTACTATAAATTTACTCCGAAATAAACTATTTCGGAGTAAATCTATAGGCAATATCATGATCAGATCATGAATCATTTCTGATCATGATATTGTCTATGGATTTACTCCGAAACAGTTTTTGAAAGATGAAGTATTCATGACATCTTAAATAAAGAATTTAGTCTTTAATTAATTTTAGTTGAATTAGACACTTGGGTAAACGTATTTGGATTGTATTTTATATAAATATATACAACCTATAATGCTGGATAAGTGCACCTTTGCATGTCGGTACATCATATATCCCTGGACCTGTTAAAATACGTTTAGAAATTCTTCATCATTTAAATGGAAGTGTTTTAAATGCATAGTGTTTTGAATGCGTTTGTCAAAGTGTTTGAAATTGTTCGGGTAATGGTTCAACGCGTTTGGAAAGTGTTTGAACGCCTTTGGAGAAGTGTTTGGTTGCTTTGTGAAAGTGTTTGAGATTTTTGCCAAACGCTTTCCAAGTGCTTTCCAAACACATTCCAAACGTTTTGAAACGTTTCCAAACACAAGCCAAACACCAGCAAAACGCAAAAAAAGCGTTTGGCTGTTAACTTTTAGCCGGGCGTAACTGTATGTAACCTGTGTTGCCATGCCTATTAACGATTTTGTAACAGTTCAACCGAGCAATATGGTCGATGGATCAGATATTCTTCAAAAACAAGACCTAAAAGTAGATTTTGTTCACCAGTTGCCTTAAATGGGTCACTGCCTGTATCAAGCCAGGAGTTTAATTGATTTCATAATATTAGCATTGGAAGATGCATGTTGGTGCTTCAGAAATACTCGAACACCTGCTGTTTTTAATTTGATGCCATGTGGTCATTAATGGAGTGAAATTTATGTATATGGCTAATGTTTTCTCTGACCTATTGAATAATAATAAGGACCTAATTTATATCATTGTTTGTACTTTATTTTTGCAAATTATTAGTAGCTCTGTTTTGATATTTGAAAGACTATACTTTTTCATTAAAAGATTGCATCTTGCGATTTTGTACGTTTTATTCTGTTTAATGGTTTCATATTTGCTGTTGATCTTTGGTTTGCCCTCAAGTCACACTGGGACCAATGAATGCCAAAGGTGGTCATCAGAACAGCCATATTTGGGTGATGTGCTGGCTTCCTATGGTAGAAATCTCCATACTTCATGAAACTTGACATCTTGATAGAATATAACAGTAGAAAAATATTGGACATGTTCATTGACCTTGAGGCGACCTTGAAGTGACCTTGGCTGTCAGTTTATTGATCTGGATAGGTCATTTTTGGCGGCCTTTATTTGTCTTTTTAATACATTTATAAGAGGAAAGCACAAAAAGCAAAGAGAACAAACTGTGCAAAATTTGGAAAAAATATTTTCGAAATTAGCCAAAAAAACTGAAAAACTTGTACAAGGGGTATTGTTCAATTGTTTATTCTATCTTGACATACCAAACGTACAACTGTATATGATATAGGCGAAACACAAAGATTACGCTCATTCAGTGGGGTTTTTTTAACGTTCATTAAAGATGTTATGTTTTAAGGAATTACGTACATTTGAAATTTTTGCCCATAAACCCATCATTGGTGGCAATCTTGGATTAAGAACTCGAGGACAAGCCTCCAATTTCAAATTGATATAGTTTGGGTAAGATTAAACAAATTGACGTGGAGTTTTTCTTTCACAATCATCTACTCGTTTAGCTGCTCAAGATGGTGGGCATATTTCGAAAAGGCAATTCGAAAGCCTTCTGATATTTTGGTAAAAATAGCATTTCTACTAAAAAAAATCATAGATTAGTTAAAATTTGATAATGTGCAAAATAATTTTTTCCTGGTAATCTTTAGACTTTTTTATCTAAAATAAATATGACAATTTTTGAGCATCTATATATGGGTAAAAATTGACATAATCTGTTTAAAGATACACTTTGCTGTTGAAAGCCATTTCATGGTCACATGAAAGCTAAGGTTTTATTTATCAATGGCATATCTCACTATCTGTAAAGTTTCATGAAGTTTACCCTTTAGGTTCATAAGATAATGCCAAATGTATTCTTAAGTAAACAAAAATGACCATATGTCTCCATAGTGTGTTGACAGACCTTATAGTCACAAACACATTGATCAAACCTAACACAAATATAATCTCCTTGACTTATCAGTTTTTTATATGTTTTTATATATTCCTCTTAAAACAGAAATACCGATGCAACCTTTCTTAGCCAAACTGAATGCAAAATCATCTGCATCTCAAAATTTATACAGATTCGCACTATTTCATCACTTGTTTGTTCTTTACCTATGAACTCCGAGTAATGAATGTGTCATGACACAGTGGGCAAATTTTTTTAATGTGGCTAAGAAAGGAAAAATGTATTTTTGCAAAAGCTCTTTGCTGCCATGTAAATTATCACTTGCACTGAGCTCTTCTCTCCCATGTAAATTATGATCACTTGCACTGGTGACCTGCCGACATTGTCTCTAGGAGCTTACATATGGCTTAACAATGGTCAAACTCATTTTTACTAACTTACTTCATGCTCCTGTGTGCTATTTACCTGCACAAAATCTCTCTCAATGCTTCCCGCTGTGTAATAGTTTCAACAAACCTCTGTAACCTTTACATTCTGGCAACAACTTCGATCAACCACTGATACTTCTCTGCATTAAAGCAAGCCAGAAAGTATAATTTTGATGTCATTTACTGTGGCGTATGGCCCACTTTCTACTTTCTATGTCACCTTTTGTTACACGTGTGTGTGTACATGGAACAATCAGTGTAATGTATTATGCAATGTAATCATTAGGTGTCTTTGCTTTAGACTAAATTTGTTCTAAGGATGTAACAACAATCATATTAAAGTTTCGTGGACCCACAGACAGACCTAAGGAATACTCATGGAAATAAGTTTCTAATAAGTGCTGCTATTTTTTCTGTGTTTTCTATTACGACCAATAAATGTCACTGCTAATTAGCTATGAAACCACTTGGCTACAACGTTGCGGTCATTCGTGATTGCCCCCAGAAATAATGATCCCACGCAAGAGAAAAATGGTGACTCACTCTCAGCCATCGAAGATTTTCAAAATTCATCATGCCCTTCAGCTTAGTCTTTAATGGCGTGTATTCAGCATTTTGCAGCATGTTTATATTCCGGTCTTGCATTAAAAAGCAGTAACAAAAATACGACAAAGAAAAGATTATTTCCAGGTGGCTATTAATAAAATCTCATTATGAGAAATAATCATGTCCTGAATGAAGTGATGTAAAAGTGCTATACTGGAGGATTCATTATTAATGTTTAGCTAATCTTTATTTTTAGTGTCATTTCTAAAATGACATTACGTTGGTGGTGTATGTGCAGACCTTTGGCAGTAAACATGTTAATTTCGGACAAATAGATGCAGTCCACATGTGCAAGCCAACGTCATGCTCTATATGTTGCAAACATGAGTTCAATGACAAATTGTTTTCTTTTTTTTTTAATGACCTCCTGCTTCCAGAAGAAAAGGAGCTTACATGACAAAAGTCGTTTGGGCACTTTTATCGTTAGCTACATGGACCTTTTTTTTTTAATACAGGCGTGGTTTCTGACGTTTCTTTCTATAACACGCTAAAAAGGATTCCAGCACAGAAATTTAAGCAAACTAGGAATAAAAACGATCTTGCATGACAAAAGTCGTTTGAGCACTGTTATCTTTAGCTTCATGGACTTTTGTAAATACAGACGTGGCTCTGACGTTTATAAAACACCCTTAAAGGATGTACCACACATACAGAAAACACGCCAAAAAAATTAAAAAAATGCGCCGATCTGTGTTTAATGATTCAAATGTAATCAGTGACTTGTTAGCTTAAGGTACAAAAACTGCACTTTGTATATTGTACAATTATGTATCAATATTCATCCATGGGTATTAACAGTTGATGAGTTCTTGATTTATCTGATGTAATTTTTACATGCATATGTACATGCCATAGCAGATGAATGAAAGGTATAAATAAATCCAATACGAATCACCCGTTTCAATGAATGTTCGTAACACTTTATAATAGAGCTTAACTGTGTGGCAAACATTGACTGGATTACAAATTAACGTAATTTTATATTTATCCAAAAGCGATTTTACAGTGTGGACTGTATGCAAATGCTGTTTTTTTGTTTTTTTGTTTTTTGTTTTTTTGTTTTTTTTTTTGTTTTGTTTTTTGTTTGTTTTTTGTTTTTTGTTTTTTGTTTTTTTGTATCCCATACAAGTTTCACACATTAAGATCTGTTTTGCAGTGAACCTGCTTATCTTAATTCCTTTCAAGAAGAGACAAGCCATCATTATATCCACAAATATTTTCTTCAGAGCTGATATATTTTTTTCAATTCTAAAGAATGCAATTAACTTATTTTGATTTTCGTTCGAACAATACATTTAAAGATACATCCTGGGAACCAAAAGCACAATACTTCCTTCTATTTTGGGACAAGAATTGTGATTTTGTGTTCATTATTTACATGACTTAATTTCCTGTCAAATCACTATTGTGGCACATAATGACCAGACTCCAACAGAACAATGTATGACACTTCTAACCCAGGTTAGTCACATTATCGAGCTGGCCAATAGAGCAAACATCTTCTTTGTCCAGTTAATGCACAATTAAAAAAAAAAAAAACTAAGGTGTTACAAACACACAAGTTGTTTACAAAAGTATACTGATTAACCTTTGCTATGACATGTCAGGTGATCACGTGTTAAGGATTAATAATTAAATACGGCTAAAATGCCGTTAAATCGATGTTGTGTTAACACATCATTGGCTCCAATGATTTGGTTTCTAACTGCAGTTCTTTTTCCCACATCTTATCTCAAAGCTCAAATATGCGCCATCTGTACTAACAGAGCTCAGTGAAAAACTGAATGAGTAAGCATAAGGTAGACATATTACCACATTACAAATCATGGTTGTATGTATAAATAAATTAAAACCGTGGTTATTCCAAATCCAACGACTTACGATAACGTGGAGCAAAATGTACTTCTGAAGGTACGATTTAAACTAACAGGTGCCGCGGACATGACTATAAGCTACAAAATGATCCCATGGCAGTACCTTCATTTCTGCGCATATCTCACGAGACACGCATCAGAGGGTGTTGCTTTTCATATACATAGTACTGACTAGCACATACCTTCCAATTCTTTCATCAATTTCTCGTTCTTTATTTCAGTCTTCTCTCTCGGTTCGTTGAGGCGAATTCCAGTTTTATCACAAGCCTGCTCAGTTGTATAGGTATCCAGCTTGCTGTCCGAAGGTAAAACACCAGCTCCCTGACTGTCGTATTTAGGATGGTCTGACATATTGCACGTACTTGCAGCCATTTATCCGTGGCCTACTAAAATATATGTATATGCAATATGGTAGCCACTGTAATCAAATAAAGGTCAACAGGAAGACGGCCGGGACTACCAAAGAGAGACAGCATACAAGGTTCGAAATTTCACATTACATGTTTTATAGCAATGTAGCAGTGACCGCTTCAAAATACTTTCATTTTTACGTCGTTAGCAATGCTTTCAGAAAATACACAAAGACATGCACATGCTATTCGTACCATTCAGTACTTCAAATGGGTTTCCTGTGTATCTTTTATGAGCTTGGCAATACGTATATACATGTTTTATGTGCGTTTTGTCCTCAATAACCTGTCCGTAGAATAATGCAAATGTATATCAGCTTAAAAAGGTGCGTGTTATGTGCAAGTTTATATAATGAATAGGATCTGTCTGATCAGAATCTGTTTAATTTTAATTAGGGTATATTTTGCATAAGCTCCCAAAGGCAGATGAATAACAATATATAGAGTTGTTCCACCAAACCCATTTATACCATTTGTCAAGGACCTTTATGTTCACTTCCCATCTGCAAGCCGATGCAATGTTGTCTTTTAAGAATTATCTTATAATATCACATTTGCAAAAGTAAATATATATGAACATTTTACGTCCCAAATATGCCACTGTGACTGGCGTGGGAGACAAATTGCAAAGATATTCATATCACAGCTGATTGCCTGGTTAGTAGACCGGCGCATGAATTATACACAACGGGTCAGGTCCACATTGTAAGAACGAGTAACATTTCCTCAGCAAAGAACTTAGTAAATAATGGACATCCATTGCAAACATACAGATGTAAAACCATTTTTAGCCCGGAGACCGAATACTGACGTGGCCTTTTTATTCAAAATCTATAGTGTTAGTTTTTTCACAAGACAGCCAAGTCCATACGAGCAATACAAATTCTTACGAAATCATACCCATTGGGTGATAGATTTTGTTACAGGCTTGTTGTGTATTTACAGATCAGGACCTGTTGTAACATTTAGCTTCTTAGATTGCAGTGAAGCATATAATTCTCGACCTCTACATGCAAGAAAGCTTTAGCTGCCACTTTCATGCTTACATCAAATTTTGTCATGCACTTATTTAAATGTCGGTTGGGTTGCAAGGAAAGGGAATCGAACACGGAGATATACAGAGATGTTTATCACAAAATAGTTGCCAGATTTGTATGTGTCAAATATAACGTTTACTTGTTATCATCGGGTACTGTTTAAGTGCGCAAATGTTAAAACATCGAATTTGGCACTTAAAGTGGTGGAATTTGCTTTTGTAAGAAAACCAGCTGTACAAAGCATGCATTGAAAAAGCATTGTGCTGACAGCTCTTGCTGAGCTGTTTTACAAACACCTCATCCAAAACTAAGTACCACCATGAGTTTAAGCTGAAGCACCTGAGCTACATGACCACATCAAAGCTAAGTTGAGTTCAATTGATATTTGAGCTCATAGCATATGGATTATATGTCACATATGTATATACGCTGTCTATGTGGTCTTAGATTTAAAGACATTGAGTCAAAGCACAGGAAAGTTAGAGTCCAGACATCACCAGGTCATGTATTAGACTGGCAAGTCCTCGTTTGCATGTTGTTGTTTCCCAGTTACAAAAAATATATACATATATTATAGAATCATTGACTGAACCGTGAAATACTGACACACCACGCCAGTTTGCGAAGCAGACGAGGACTGGATTAGATCAGCGGCCTCATTCTGCAGCCGACAGACGGCACTACGAACCAGTTGAACAAGTAGCCGCTGACGCTAGCCATATCCCCCGCCCACAGTAATCATGGTGTGAATACATATGATGTACATTGGTATATTATGGTTGGTAAAATACGAAAGGTTTCTGTTGGTGTTAATTAATATATTAATGAAGGAAAGTAATAAGTAAAAAAAAAAATTGCCTATGCACACCTCCTACCTCTGGTCTACCAACGCTGAAAATTTTAAAGAGTTACCACTTTTAGTTGCAAAGTTATGCTTCACACAAAAATGTATTGCATCTTGAGCTTGCTTAATGAACTTTGTTAATTAATCAATTAATGGAAGTTGTTAGCCACACAAAACAAGGCCAATGCACACCTACTATCTAAGGTCTACCCACCGTAAAAAATCAAAGGGCTGGCATCAATAATTTAGAAGATATGGCCCGGACAAAATTTGTATTGTATCTTGAGCTGGCTAAATGAACTTTGTTAATTAATTAGTTAATGGAAGTAATTAACCACAGAAACCAATGCCTATGCACACTTACTACCTAAGGTCTTGCAACAATAAAAAAGTTCAAAGTGATAGGATTAATAGTTCCGAATATATGGCCCGGACAAAGTTTAATCTTGCTTAACGAACTTTGTTAATTATTAATTAATGCAAGTAATTAGCCACACAAAACAATGCCTTTGCACACCTACTACCTAAGGTCTACCCACCATAAAAAAAAATTCGAAGAGGTAGCATTTATAATGTAGAAGATATGGGCCGGACAAAATTTGTTTCGGACGGACAGACAGACGGAAGGACGGACGGACACACGGACGGTGCCCATTACCATACCCCCTCCCCCACTTCGTGGGCGGGGGATACAAATCATCTGGTCAGCCTCCTGTCAGTGGCAGCCAATAAGGAGCCGAGGCCTCACTTTGACCTGATAGGACCTACATGTCAACGTCAACGTCGCAGCATGGATGTGATGGCGGCCGATCCGACGATAGAAGAAACATACTTGAAAAAGTTGTAAAATTCGTTGCAGAGACCATAGGTTTCCCTTTTGTTTCAACCGAGCAATTAGACATTATAGATTATCTTCGGAAAGGAAAAGATGAATTTACAGACAAAATCACCCGAGTTGGTCGCCTGCCGGCGCGCCTGATCACCCAAGCGCGAAGCGTGCTGGTGATCAGGCGCCCAGGCAGGCAAATAACGAGGGGAATTCGGTTTAGACAGATTAACGACGAGGGTTATTTTGTATTTATCCCCTACGGTCCTTTAAGAAAGAAAAAAAAGACCATTTATATCACTTGTAACATTTTATTTCACTGTATAACATGGGACTTTGACACAGTAATGCCGCGCGTATGAATATAAAATTTACACAACAAAGGAAAGCGGTCGACCACAGGCCTAATGGCGGATTTTTGTTGAACGGCCGTTGCTTCAGACAAACATCTCGACTAAAAGACCCTTTTTTAGTATATCTATCTGGAATTTATTTGGTGGAGAGGAGAATTGGAAGGTTACGTTGACTTGGAATGTTGCACCAGCAAACATTCCAAAGTATGCACCCATGGAGCTCAACTGACTGTTGGCCGTTAGATTGTGCCCATCACTCAGTGCATTACTGACGGCAGCATTGCCAGCATTGCCCGAAGGAACGGGGTGATGGCTCCCTGCCACACCAGCCGGGAAAAACGATGAAGACAGAGTCTGGGGAGTGTTTTGGACAGATGTTAGAGGTCTCTGAAAAGATGAATAATTTCCCTGGAGAAGGCTGCACGTGGTGTGCTGTTGAATTCGACTTGCTGTTGCATAATTGTTCACAGACTGCGTATTTTTGTGCCCGATCAGCTGTTGAATAATGGTTGGCGGCCGGGACACTTGGATGTGAAAGTGTACTGCACATCGTGCGTCTCTCAGAGTGGTCGTTTTTACTGGTAACCATCACTCCTGCATTTTGGCCCTAGTTTGCATCACAGAATCAGGTTTATTCTTTCCCTGGGATTCATACCACGGACCATCAGATTTTCGGCCGTGATTTATGGCAAGGTAGGCCTAATGAGGCGAGTTTGGATATACCAAATATGGAATTGTTCCCTTCCATATTTGGAAAACCGTATCTCTGATTTTACAAATATGGTAAAAAGTAATCCCACCCATGGGATATGGTCAACAATTTAGGCCATATCCCATGGGTTTTCAGTGAAGTATGGTGCAAAGTAGGGGATAAGTAAGTTTACTAACTGGTGCTGGAAAGTCACTGACATATAGGCCGATTGGTGCTCCGTTTACACTGGACTAGGAGAAGATGAATTTGAGAACTGACAAACTGAGGCCTCGGCTGCTCACTGTCTGCCATTGACAGGAGGCTGACCATATTATTTTTCAACTGGTACGTAGTGCCGTCTGTCGGCTGCAGATTGAGACCGCTGATCTAATCCAGATCATGCATATATTGGATGGTATATTTGATGTCTGATTCAACCTGATAAATGGGCAAGTCTTCATCACACACTGTCAAGGTAGACGGGAATTAAAGCTTCAAAATAAGTATTATGCATATATATATATATATATATATATATATATATATATATATATATATATATATATATATATATGTATATATATGATTGTAACCCCGTAGATTGACCAATAAACTACAGAAAATCTAAAGTTCAGTAGAAGGTGAGTGTAAATATGAAAAACATGCACCAATACCAAGACACACACACACGCACACACACACACACACACACACACACATATATATATATATATATATATATATATATATATATATATATATATATATATATATGTATATATTTATATATATATATGTGTGTGTGTGTGTGTATTCAGGTAAGAATAGTCCATTGTTACAAGCTATATCCTGAATTAATAATTAAAATGACTTGGTGAGCAGTTTTAGAGAGTACTTTTGAGATTTTTTCTTAAAATGCACAAGCAGATTAGTAAACATCTTTATGAATAACATTTTAGCAAATGTCTTCGAGATAAACACGCAAGTGTGACCTGGCTACAAAGTCACGGGGGGGGGGGGGTATTATATGCACAAGCATAGGCAGCTGTGAGGGCCATGCTTATGTAAATATTTGGTGACTGTTACACATGCTATAAAATCGATTGAATATATCCTCGTCTGGTCAATATTGTAACTTGTGAGGTGAACATGCAAATACTAATAGATTTCAACCATTTTTTCATTAGCCCACGGCAGTTCAATTCTTTCAAAATGCCTATGCACAACAGCAGAATTATTAGATGCTAAACAGACAAAACAAAGTTCAACAAACTGTCGAGAGTATTTAATTTTCATAGTTCTTATTGGAGAAAGACAAGTGTGGACTACCAAGTAAGAGGTGGAGGGCCATTACTATGTAAATGGCCCTTTGATCAATCCTCGTGTCATCCAGCGGGGGTTGGGGTTGGGGTGGGGGCATGAAAATGGATTTTGTTGGGTCCCTGTTTACCATGTGGATTCAGAGAATTCTTCACAGTTCTAGAGAGCTTCCCCAAATATGAACAAACACAAAGGTTATGAACAGCCGATCCCTAGCTGACCTATTTATATTCAACCCCAACTATGTCTCAACTGAGCTGAATTGAGGTTAGATCCAGACTCATCTTGTTCAAATTTTTGATAATCAGAACTGAACTGGGCTTTACTTTGATCCATCATGTAAGTATATGAGTGAATTAAATGACAACTTAGTGACTTAGCTTCAATAAAACCTGGATAATGCAGCCTATAGTACTGCATAAGAGAATATTGCATGAACAAGTAGTACAGTAGTATTCTTACATTAACCATTCTAACATATGGTGTTCTTATCAGTCATTATTCAGTTCTGAAACTTTGTTAAAATACAGGAAATGAAAGTGGTACTGCAAAATGTGCATGCGCTTACCCATTCCAACTACGACACTACCCCAAGGACCACCTCTTTTGCATAACGAGGCGGCCATTTTGCCTTGTCGTCAAGTTCATATGCACCTGCCTATATATTTTTTTGCAATTCCACTATTAGTCTACAGTCAGTCTACTTCAGGGGACACTGCCGATGCACATATTTAACTCTCCATAAATATGAGCGGCAGTCCTTACTCTGCAATAAGCTTTAGATCAAATAAGTCTTGGCTTCCCATCGCTTGCTCTAGAAGCATTTAACTTGTCCTTATACCACAACAGTATAAGTGTTGCTGTCAGTTTTCCCTGACGTTACCCTAAGTATGTGAGTTTGCCTCTAACGTAGAGTAGAATGGTAAAACGCGCACTGTGCTGCATTTGCTTCCGGTGAGGAAACTGTTCGTGGGAATAGAATGAATTATATGTAAAGAATGATATGATACATTTTGACACTGCATTTTTTCTTTTATCAAATGACTGATTGAATTTGTGATTTGAGATATTTGACTTATTTCTTCCCAACAGTAACAGTGAACAAAAACAAGCTTTGTAACACTTAAATTCAGCTACCCCATATTGCAAAACATTCAAGGAAAGTATCAAGAGGGTATTTGTTTGTGTTGTTAATTTTTAATTTTAGAAAAGAAGAAGAAGGGCGACATATTAGCTTAAAAAAAGATTCGTACTGGTGGGGTTAGTCGCCCTTTATTTAAAAATGATGACTGCAGACTTGTGTGAGTGAAAATAGCAATTAGTGATGGTCCTCCACAAGGATCATCTTGACAATGCATATTGATGACATTGATTTTATATATGCAAGGTTGCTGACCACTTTAGTTACCTGCATTGTTACCTTAACATTGGAAGAATTACTTCAGCTACAACTTTAATGATGCACTTGGTGATGGGCCAGCGTAAAGATTAAATGTGATTCACATGGCTGCTGTTCATCCAATTCCCAAAGCCTCATAAATGCATTTAATTCCTTGAGTAATTATCTGAAAACTATTAACACATTGTTTTCAGTGATCACTTGAGAAATACTGAGCCAGTGCTAAAATGTTTGCGCACGACGATCTCAGTCTAAATGCCACAGGACAACTGTATCTCGTGCATCCAAGGTCAGCTGAGCACAAGGCTGTTACAGTGATCTTGCATGGAAGTGTGCTAGTTTTACAAAGGCAGGGAAGCTCTTAGGACTAACCTTTTTTTTTATTTAGAAACCTACACAAAAATTTCTTCTGTGCAACAAGTACAAAGGGGCTTTATTTAACTGACACGGTTATCATTGGGACGGACATGATCTATGGGAAAGGCAGGCACGGCATTTTGTAGAGCTTCGTCCAGGGGAAAACAATATCGTCGTTAAGTGAAAAAGTTTACTTAAAGCCTTGATTAAAGAACTTTTCACCAAGTTTAAGTACAATCTGAGTAAAACCTTTGGGGGCGAGAGTAAAACCTAATGAATACACGTTTTATTTGAAACCGCCACCTTTTTAGCTAATTAAGATCTAAGGGTCCCTACCAGAGCGTTTGAAATTTCAAAGAAATTGGTTTTGCAGTTACGGAGATGTTTGTAAATTTAACCCTTGCAGAAGAGAAAAAAGGTCTTAAACAGAATTCAGGATGCACAACTATTTGAATAAATTTGAAGTTGATCTGACTCACGGCTTTGGAGAAGTCAAAATGTCATTTGCCAGTGGAAAACACTTATTTCCGTGACCCTTCCACATGCTACCTTCGTACCAAGTTTCAGTTAAGTGATACTTTTGAGGAAGTCAAAAAAAGCGGAAACATATATAAATTTGGCAAACCAAAAAAAAAAAAAAAAAAAAAAAAAAAAACGTGCACAGTGATGTAAAGATCTATGCCCCCCACCAAAATATTTTTTGCAAAACTTCTTGCACTTGTTAAAAGGATGCACCAACTGGGATACACGAAAACTGATATGTTCTTGGGTCCTGTGACCTTGAAAATAGGCAAAAATCAAAAACAACACACAGCGCATATGCCTGTACTATGATGCAATTGTGGTATAAATTCCATTTTTCTATCTCTTAGTTTCTAGATATGTGTTCTTTGATGGACGGATGGACGGACATATATGGTTCCTATCTTCACTAACTCCATGTCCCTCTATGCCACCTTTGGTGGCTGGGGACAAAAGACGTTGCAGCTCCACCTTTTACAAATAGGCTCCATGTGTGCCCAGAAGTGTCACTTTTCAATTTTTGAGCAATACGTTTTGGAGAAGACTTTTTTCAATATTTGATCAAACAAGTTAACCAAAAAGCATTTTTTCCAAGAAAAACTGGAGCATGTCACTTGACCAAATATTATGGTAGACAGTCACCTTTTCTCCACAAATCTCTTCCAAGTTTGAGGATGATCAGGCCAAACGGCTTTAAAAAAGTCGAAAGTTTCAATTTCGGATGATGGGCGGATGGACGAATGGACAATGTACGGTAGATAAAGTCCCACCACCTAACGTCAGTTGGCAGACAAGTCCATTAAGATAAAAGTACGTTTTTTAACCATTATTTTTCTTAACATGCCAAAACGGTTCTTTCTATCCCAAATTGGTTGAGATATAAATCTTTTGTTTAGTGTGACAATTGAGTGGCAATGGTTTCAGTGAGAGCCAATGGACTGCACTGTTTCAGTTTGATTACCCAGTTATCAACCATTAAGTTTAAAGAAAACAATTTCAGGCACTTCTTAGTTGGTAAATATATAGGATGAATATTGCCAAAAACAACTGTCACGCAGATCAGAGAAGTGACCAGAACATCGCTCTTCCATGTGCATGCACGTCTTCTTTTAATTCAACACCTAAATTGGTTTAAAGCAGGCGAAAAAAAAACATTCTCATAACATGTAAGCGGCCAAAGTCATATGCCTATTCAGTCATGTCTCATAATGAAAATGTCATTATCACATTCAATCCGGCGTATGTGCCCTTACATGACTGGCCTGTGTACACAAATGCCTCTATGGCGGAATAAATTCCTGAAGTCATGTCATGCATGTACATTTACATCTTATTATGACACTGTGAGGCCCAAACAGTTCAGCCATGGAATCTCACTGAAAAATCAGGTGCTGTGTTTACTTCATGTTAATTAAATAACAGAAGTGTTTCTCTCTCCGTCTTTTTCCAACATAAATACCTTTTTTGTGTTCACTTTCGTCCCCCCCCCCCCTGCCAAAGACACATTTCTCCAATCCACTTGATTCTATCTTTTTACACCCTCCCCTATCAATTTCCTTGTCTAAACTTGAAATGCCATTGCCAACCGACTTGCTTACTTTGACACTGCCTTTCAAATGCTAAAACAAATGCAACATGAATTTTCCACAAAAGTAGCCAAACAATAAAAAAGAAGCAACCTATCATTTTTCATATATGATATACAAAAAAAGGGGGAATTGTCTTGCTTTGTCTGTATTTATAACACGGGGTCATAATCAGCACTGGCATAGTTATCTAAAAACTGTTTTAGGAAAGCAAAGTTAAATCCCAGGGAAAAACCTGAATAAGCTAAAGAACTATTGGAACACTCTCTTTCAATAAAATAGCCTTTTCTTAGGAGTACATCAAAGACCAACTCGGAACAAGATTTAGCTTTGATTAATTCCCAGATGTTTGTTTATGCCAGTTAGTTTGATTAGACTACAAACCTCCATTGTTGCGTGCTTGTTGATTGCACTGTACCAAAACAACAAAAAGGAATGAAACTCATTAGCATTATTCACCTTATGGCTTTTTGTCTGACTCTTCATTTGTTCAGGAGGGAAGTGTAGTCACAAAAGAAATTTGATTATGATACTAGATTTGTTGGCATATTCGTATCAGTATCATTGGCATAAACCTTACAAAAATGAGGCTTCATTTCAACTCATGTGACGTGAAATATGCAGTCACATATTGTCCTATGGACAAACAGATTACAGTTTGGTTGTGATTGAGCGTAAACATGACTATTGGTCCATCATTTTTACAAAAATGCGTTTTTATGTATAAAATAGCAATGTGACAGCATGGAGACACTTTATGTTGGTTAATGGTATATATCTCAGCAAAACATAGAGTGACAACACCAAAAAAAAAAAAAAAAAAAAAAAAAATGTCCTTCAAGTGTGTGTTTCAAGGATGCTTTCCGTTCTAATCCTTTTTCGAGGTGTGATATTAATATCTCACTTAACACTTATGTTTATCATAAAGCTTGGCCATCTCTGCATATGGAGGTCTTAAAAATCGTCTTATATGTTAAGTAAAAAGCTTGACTACATTGCATACCAGTTAGATCTATTCAAGGGCTTGCATGCACACTGCACACAATATTAAGGGAAAATATTGCCTTTCTTAGTGATGATTTTTTGGAACTACACTTCACAGCCTTACACACAATCAAGCACTTTTTTCATAAACATGTGGCCCCTTATAGCTTTATCAAATGGTAAAAATAGATAGATAGATAGATAGATAGATAGATAGATAGATAGATAGATAGATAGATAGATAGATAGATAGATAGATAGATAGATAGATAGATAGATAGATAAACTTTATTTTACGAGGGTAACCTGATAAACAAATTTAATAAACAAATTTTTCATCTTCCTCAGGGCCCTCCAATAAATACATATACAGTAAGATACATACAATAAAATAC
Source organism: Hermodice carunculata (assembly GCA_964020975.1). Taxonomy (NCBI): domain Eukaryota; kingdom Metazoa; phylum Annelida; class Polychaeta; order Eunicida; family Amphinomidae; genus Hermodice; species Hermodice carunculata. The sequence goes on along the minus strand of OZ026621.1, from coordinate 47,219,223 downwards.
ACACAATAAATATAAATACAATAAGATACATGCCAATAAGGATGTGGGTTTATATAGGGGGACCCCCAGGAACAGCTGGCTAAGATTGAAATGCAAATAGGCACCCGATGGTCTCTTACAATTTATACTAATTACAGTAATGACTGTTAAAAGCTAAAAACTTTATTTCCCATAAAAGATCTCATAAAAGCAGATTTAAAGGCAAAAGGTTTTGGCTTTTCTGTGATATCATGTGAGAGTGAATTGTATACTTTAGCGCCAGATACCGCTACAGAGTTGCGGTATGCTGCCTTGTTAGCGCGAGGAATTTGGAGGAGGCCACTTTCTGCGGAACGAGTTGTTCCATTGTGTGCATCCTTTACATAAACAAACATGTCAGTCATGTATTTAGGGGCTTTACCATTTAAACTTTTGTATACCATTAGGGCCTTTCTGTATTGAAAACGATCTAATAGAGGCATGATACCGATATTTTGGAAGAAGGCAGCAGTGGGAGCTCTATAGTCAGCATCTGTCATTAATCTGTTAAAGCACTTTTGGAGTTTAACGAGCTTCTGCATGTCACAACATCCATCCCATACTGTACTGCAATAATCAAAATGTGGTAAAATATAAGCATTATAAAAAGTTTTGCGTGCTGAGGGAGGTAGGAAACACTTAATTCTGCTAAAAAGAGCAATATTGCCACACACAGACTAGTACACCTTATGACAGTGGTCTTTCCAAGACAATGCTTGGTCTACTTTCACCCCAAGTAACTTTTCACATGTGACATTTTCCAGAGTCTTTCCATTTAGATAGCAGTTGAGGTTTGGTGTACGTAAATTTCTCCGCTTTTGGTAAGTGGTGATAAGCATAGACTTTGTCTTGTCAGTGTTGATAGCCATTTTGTTTACATGACTCCAACCATGTAACCGTTGTAGGTCAATACTCAAATTTTCCTGTATCTCTTCTACTGACTTTCCACAGACATGGATTGATGAGTCATCGGCATACATGTCAATTTGGTTTTCCAGATGAAGGGTTAAATCATTCAAGAAGATAATGAATAGTAATGGACCAAGGATACTACCTGGAGGGACTCCTGATTTGATGTTTAATTTGTCTGAAGATGATGATTTGAACTGAACGGACTGTTTTCTCTCTGTAAGAAAGGGCCTAAACCAAGAAAGGGCAGCTGGGTTACATCAATAGAGATCCAGCTTGTGCAGGATGTCGATGACTCACTAAGTCAAATGCCTTTCCAAGATCAACAAATATCATTCCGTTCATAAAATCATTGTCCATGGCGTGGGACCAAGAGTTAACCATTTTGCACAAAGCAGTCTCACATGAGTGTTTTGGTAGGAATCCTGATTGAGACTCGAGGATTAAAGGACGGACATAGTTGTATAGATGGGCGTGCACATGTCGTTCAATGATCTTTGACAAAACAGGTAATACTGAAATGGGACGTTAGTTTCCAGTCAACTGCAGTGATCCTGCCTAGTGCAGACTCTTGCTTCCTTCCATACATCTGGAAAAATCCAAGTATTGATACTTAAGTTAAAAATCTTCCAAAGAGGAATATAAATTTCTTGTGAAGCAATTTTAAGATCATTTGCACCAAGTTTTTCCAAACCTGTAGCTTTGTTTTTCTGCAGTCCTTGTAATTGCTTTAAGACAATGGATGTGGTCTACAATATAGGAAAAATTACATACACGCGCGTTAGTATTCCAAGATAAACCATACAAATATGTATCATCCCATAGTTTCCAGAAATGTCCATAGGTAAAGGAAAAGGAGTGGCCTGATGATTTTGGACAGGAGTAGTTTTTTAATGTTTTGGGGAAAAAGTCATAGTTTTCTTTTTATAATACTGCAGCATGACACACAGTCAAATTCTTCCCAATAGTAGTAAGGCGATGACATGCCAATTTCACAATCGAAAATAAGCCCAATTCGAAAAGCGTCCGAATCTTGACAAGGTCATGAACGTGAACTTCACCAGATGTAACTGGAAATCTTGAATACCCATCCAGCGATACAATGTTTATTGAATATTTGAAGAGGATTAGATGTAATATTGACAACAAAGAGATTATGACTGTCATGAAAAAGAAGCAGACAACAGTTTTCAACAGTGTTAGAGAAGCTGCATGAAATATCCGAGCAAGCAAGAACTATCCAGGATCAAAGCCCTTCAGTCATGAAACAAACCAGGTCAAAATCTGGAAATACAGTTCTATGACCTTGTGTTATTTTTATACATCAGTCAGCAAATACGAATGCAGTGTGGAGTAAACATCTCTCCAGAGTTATGACAGGTACCACCAAAATATAGTAATAGTCAAATTAATGTGACGTTGGCAAATTCTCAACTTTTAGAAGAACCTTGCCTCATACATGCACTACAGACAGATAATTTTCATTGTAACCCAGAAACTTAAAAAAAGGTTCGTTTGAATTTCATTTTCGAATATTCCTGTTCTATAGCCTTTTGAGATAGCAGTAAAGCAACGGAGTTGAAGCTGTCTAAATCGGTGCATACACTAGCAGAGGCAATTACCTGTAAAGCGTATAAACCATACGCTGGACCGAATGGAATCCCACTATTCATAAGTAAAATTCAAAATCATCTGGTTTGCCACATAGTTTAATCTTCAATTCACTATTAGCATCAATCATCATTATGCCTAAAAATGAACATTCCGTGTTATTCTCTGTAGTTTCTTTTAAATGCAAATCATCAAGGTATAGTTGTGAAATATACTCTTGAAAGTATTTATCATTGATGCTGAATAGACTATCAATACATATATATATATTCATATATATACATAAATATGTATATATATATATATATATATATATATATATATATATATATATATATATATATATATATATATATATATATATATATATATCAACTTAGAAAAATATATAATGAGATTTCTTTTCTTTTGGCAGCTTTATAAGAAACTTATACCGTAATAAAATAGGTATAAATTGGCCAAAAGTAGTCCACAAGTGGTACCCCTTGGATTGCAAATTGTCTCTCTTATGATGGAATCTCCGAAATTGGCATACAGGTTATTTATCAGGCAGATCAACATCTAACCAAACTGATCATATCCAATAAAGACCGGCCATCCCCTATATCATTTACAAGATATTAATCTTGATCAGGTATGATTTTTTGTTTAAGCTATTTGTGCCATGTGTTTAATACATGAGGGGTTGACACATTCTTTAAAATATATAGTTATATCCTGACGAAGTTTGAAGTTAATTTGACCAACAGTGAGAAGTTGACCATGGAGATATGTTTCCAAACCTTGCTGACATATTCGGAATCATGGGGTATGTATAAATGAGTGAAGTACATGTAGAATAAATTTTTAGCAACTCAGTATCCCATTAAGTAACCAGCCATTGAACAATTTTTTTTTACCATTCCATCAATTTTCTACATAAACCTTATGGTAGTTTTAAGAATGCGACCTTAGCAAAAATACAAAACACAAGCTCAAGGGCCTATTGCTCTGCTGACATTTAATCTGATAAACCTCAAAACCAACTGATTTGTTGGGAATCATTACCCATGAGCAATCGCTTTAAGAAATCAATCAAGGAGTTCCATATTATGCGATATCAAATTGCCACATGGTTCACATGTGTGGTAAATTTGGTATCATTCATCTTATTCTTTATCAAGATACATAAGTGAAGTGTTTAATGACCTTAAAAACAGAATAACGTCAAACAATCATTGAATCACTGTGACCCAAAAGTACATCACCAAGCAGAGTTTTATGTGCAAAAAACTCAAATGCAATTTTGATATGGACGCCCAATTTTCCTTGCTGTCAATGTCCAAGCTGCACCCTGCCATTACAAAATCACCTGTTTGACTTTGGTCTGATTACCTGACAAATGAAGGGCATGTTTACTGATATTACATAACATATTAACATAAGATATGATCTGTATACCCTATACATTTCCCTTCTGATTTAAGTATTTTTTGATATACCGAACTTTATATCTTTGGACTCTTTCAAACTCATAATTTCCATCAAAGTATAGACTGCCTTATGGGTATCATGATCAAACGAGATTTTGACTTTCTCAACAATCTCACGACATTTCATGAACATCCATCACAAATACAGAACTGGTCACAAGATTTCCACATTTGACTCTCATATTACATAATATTGCATGTGGCGTCACTGATGTCGAAGTTGACTTAGATTTTTCATACGCGTTATATGTACTAAAATTAATATGGACCAACATTAAAAGCTTTTGGATGCAGAGTATTTTCATATTGTAACCGCTATACTCCAACTACCCATTTGACCTTGGCTGTCAACTTAAATTAAAAAGGTGTTCTCCTTCAAAATGTGTGTCCCACGTTTCGCTTCCCATACATGGCCTGCAAATTCAAATCAAGCTACATCTTTTCAAGTCATTGAAGAATAACAACTAAACACAAAAAGTACCAGCGCCAAACTCCATAAATGTGTGTAATGGTGACTCAAAAGAAGGTAAGCCAGGCAGAGTCAAATATTCATTATACACAGGTGCAATTTTGAGCAAAAAGCTAATTTTTTTCGGAAATTGATTCCCAAGGTGCACCCTGCCATTACAAAATCGCCTCTATGGGACAGGTAACCTATTAAGAAATAGGTCAGATTCATTGATGTACCATCTCGTATTAGCAACGGATATAGTCTATATATGTTCAAAGTCCCACCTCCCTAATTCAATTGGTCTTTCGAATGATAGACCTTTTATTATGTTTCAACACAATTTGGCTCATATTTCGGTCAAATTATGTATCGTACAAAACTGAACATTTGACTTGCTTCTCAATCTTACCAAATTCCATGCACATCTATCAAACATTAAGGATGCTTGCGGGACACAATATGTTCAAATTTTGACTCATATTATATATAATGATATGGGTGGTGCCACCAATATCGCACCTGACCTAGATTTTCTTCCACTTGATTAGTCGTTAAAGTTACTTGGAGCTATCTTGCAAACTGGACTGTATCGTGCTCACAAGCAAAAGTTAACCGGCGCATGGAGAGATGAGTGATCGCATGAACTGGTCATCAGAACTGACAATTGTTTTAACAAAAAAGAGACAGAGACAGAGATACACCGAGCTATCTTTTAAACAAATGGAGGTGTGACGGTTCCCAGAGGTGTCAAAACAAAGCAATTGGCCTGGTGCTCTGTAGGAGAAGTTTGTGGCCATTAAATAAACAAATCAATAATTCAGAAATATAATGATTGACATGCAACTACATCAATACACTTGCTAGAGAATCACCCACAGCAGAGACAACTTTGCACAGGATCAACCTGTTTTGGATACGTCGAAAATCAAAATTATGGATGGATGAAAGACCATCGGAAAAGTTCAACTAACTGGCAGGTTAGCTGTCTAATAACTACATAAAGAGTACGTCTTAATTTTGCTGTATACATATTACAATGAATATGCAAACAACACCCAGTACTAGCCCCAACTGTAGTAATGCTACAGCCAGTGGGGGCACTTCCATTTCCCTCGTTTTAGGAGAAGTTACTGCTTTTGTCATAAGACTAACTTCATGGTCAATTTCGGGTCAAATATTTTAGGGACAACCAATGTACAGAATACCAAAGTGTTTGCCTGTTGCCTCGAATCAGTGGCCTTTCTTTTTTTTTTTTTTTTTTTTTGTATATCTCGTTCCTTGCAAAAACACTTTGCCATAAAATTTGAACGTCATTTCTAGTTTAGATATTTTACGCTCCTATGTATAATCCAGACCAAAAAAAGGGGGGTTTGAAAGAGATTTTATGGTTTTGCTTCGGATGAATGATCTTCGTGTATTGGTACCAAAAAAGGAACCCGATTAGTGCACAAAATACGAAAACTGCTGTTTGTACAAACTTGTGTGGAATTCAGAGAAGCCACACACGGTCAGTTGCATGTATGAAACAGCCATTGCAGTCATGATAGTTAAGTCTGATCCTCGTTGTCGCCTGTGGGGCATCTTGCACGAAGCATATATGCATCTGTGTGGTAGAAGGATCATGTGTAGGTCAAGCTAATTACACGCTATGCCTGCTGTACCCTTATCACGAAGCCATGTCTTTTGATAATGAAAAACGCTCCACTGACAAAGTACAATAGTATTCCAGACTAACAATATCAAAGCTAATTGAACTGCCGAGTGATATATTTAGAATCATTAGTACCTTACTGGAATCCATGTTGGTACAAATCTAAGCATATGGCACATAAAGACTTAGTCCCTTTCAGAGAAAACATATAAATTGACTACGTATTTAACAAACTCCCTTAATTGTGATACAGTTCCAATTATTGCAAAAAATAAAAGTATGCTACCCAGGGGCTAAAGGTAGTCATCTTTATTCGAATATCAGGAACACGTTTTACTCGTACCTTGTATCATTAAGCTCCTTGCGCTAGTGACTTGCAATGAAACACAAATTGGTTTTCCTGTAATTTTGTTAAGATTTTTATATAGCACGACGACAGGCCTAGTGCACTTTTGGGGTCTACAGTGACAGATTTAACTCAACTTCAAATGAATACTCCTTCTTACTCTTTCTAAATGTATATATGTATAAATCTTCATACTAAAAACCTTTACACGGGAAGTTGGAGATAATTCTAACATTCATGATACAAAGAAAGTTTACTTTTGCTGATTGGCATTCAGGCACCACTCTACGTAAGCACTTCCGGCTTTGTCGTGAACCTTGCCCTAAGCATATTTACATTATTTTCACATATTCCAGGAAAATACCAAATAAAAAAGTCCACTAAAGAGGAAGGAACTCTACCTTTACACATCGTGACATCGAGCCAGATTGTTCAACTAACCCAAACGTCCCCCCATTATTATGAATGATGCAGAGCCAGGATACGTATTTGCAAAGGAATTCCATATATATATATATATATATATATATATATATATATATATATATATATATATATATATATATATATATATATATATATATATATATATATATATATATATGTATGTATACATATATATATACATATATATATATATATACATGTACACACACACACACACACACACATATTTAAATATATAAATTATATAAATCCATTAGCAAATACAAAATGTTGATGACCCAAAGTTATGTTAAGTTAAATCGCTGCATCTGGAGGTAAAGTTTGTTTGAACAATTTGACTAAATGACTATCATATTCTTTGAGCTATAAGCAATGAGATTTGGGGACCAATTGCAATTTACCACGGCCTAATGAGGTCTGCGCCGAAACCTTGTCTGTTTTAAAATCCAAAAATGGCAGCATATATTAACTGTTCCAATAAACTTTGGGAGATCATGTTCTTCCTTGCTACA
>OZ026621.1:47194574-47209574 GCA_964020975.1 Hermodice carunculata | reverse complement strand
ATAAAATATCATTTTATTTTTCACTTTACTTTTATTTGAATAATTTTTACCAGGGTAACCCGTTCAGTCCATGACTGTTCTTCCACAGGGCCCTGGGGTACAAGACAAGATAAAAGTAAACATGGACAAAAAGGTAGAAAATACATTCAAACTTAGTGTAAATGCTATCTATAAAATATTTTCACACTGCACAAAACCAGTGTACCTCATCGATGACTAATTAAAAAAGAAAGCTTTACACTGCTTCTTAAAAACCGAGAGCTCATTGCATTCCTTTTACAAAGTAGGCCGGCTGTCTGAAAACACCGGCTCCATCGTACATAAAAGATCTCTATTTTTTGTTTTTGTTTGAAATGGTAAAAAAAATAATAATTTCTCTCTAAACTTCTTGTTTTGTATTCTGTTATGTCCCTAGATAAAATTACAAAATCACATAAACAATTTGGTACATGACCATGAATCCATTAAAAAACTAATCTTGCAATGCGAAACTTTCTGCTTTCTCCTATGGTCTGCCATTATATCTTTTCACCAGATCTCTAATTCTAAAATTTATGAAATCAGAATTTTTCGTAAAAATTTGGTGCCGCTGTTTTCATTCTTGGCACATCAATGGGAAACCTGTCTCGGTAACTTGCATTACAGAACAGAGGGTTTGTGGAAAAGGTTTTGCTTTCGCAAAGGTTTCGGGGTTTTTTAGCGACATGGACTTTAAAAGACACTGCACTTTAGAATAAATGTTTCACCATGTGCTTCCATGTGTGTTTTCTGGTTTCCCATGTGATTGTGAAAGTGAATGGATGTTTACCCCCACCTGTTATGAGACCGAAAACCCGTAACCAGCTTCCGGTGTGTTTCTGGAGGTCGCGAAACCTATCTCAGTAACCTGCATAAAATAACGGAGTGTTTGGGAAAAGGTTTTGGTTTCGCTTGGGTCTCGGGTTAATCGATTTGGCCCTTATGCAAAATCTGTACCTCTAAATGTAACTTTTTAGCATGTAGGTATGTATGTAGGTATGTATGAATGTATGTATGTATGTATGTATGTGATTTGGTCTACTAAATTTACCGAAAGTACAACACTATGCTACTTTTTACTTTTACGCAACGGCTGTGTAGACATTTTGATATTCAGTTTGCTTCTTGTCGGTGGGTTTGACACGAACAGGCAGTGTCTTGGATACCATTTGATATCCTAAAGACACAATTTTGTTCGTTGGTTCCATGTCTTGAATATGTTTTTATCATCGCTTAGGTTACGGTTTAATCGAATTGGCCCAAATTTTCTGTCAATATCATTGTATTCAACTCTAAGTAAAGGACACATATTAGAAACCTACCTGACTTAGATAACCATGGGGCCTAACCCACGTGTAGCAAATCCTTACGATCAACCCGGGAACTTCACTTCAACATTGTCACTCTGGAATACCATCGATCGATAACCTCAAGACGAAACATGACTGACTATTACACCCGTTCCAATCAACACAATGGAATGTGGAAAATATTAAGACATGAAGATTTTGTAATAGTTGAAGGCACTATACAATCTTATGCATACCAATGTATAATTTATTATGCAAAAGAACGTTTGAGGCAGACCAACAAAAGATACATGTAGGTGGGTATAATTTCGTTACATTATGTGTGTGTGTGTGTGTGTACAAAGCCCCAAGAACATTTAGCCGAAGTGTGATGGAAGCCAACTGTTTAATTGCAAGGAGTAGTCTCATGTTAACATGGAATAAGATGCAGCCCTGCAAAGCCTGTTTGGTCACACTTTTTTTGTGAATGACATATGTTTAAACCAAAGCCTGCTTGGATACTGGTGTACATTTGAGTGCATATAAACGTAACGCACAAATATATATTACACATGGCTTGCTTGTTTCCCACTTACGGTATACTATTGTTTTAAAATTGGCACGCTCAATTTCATCATCATCATTACTATGATGATGATGATGACGATGACGACGACGACGACGACGATGATGATGATGATGATGATGATGATGATGATGATGATGATGATGATGATGATGATGATGATGATGATGATGATGATGATGATGATGATGATGCCGGTCAGTGCCCTAACTTAAAATGCGCAACACATGCTCGAATAAAAAGGAAGAGAGTTATTAAGGCTACCACGTAGCTGATGTTCTAAGGTGTCAATGAGGTGGACAATTCCATTTGCTGCCAACATGTAAAAATTCGTTTCATTGTGGATAGGGTATCAGAAACGTGGGATGGAGTAGCAATGAAAATGCCAGTAGGTTACAATTTGTCGACAGTGCAGTTTAAGTTCCTCCATGGGTGAAAATTTTTAAATTGAAAAACGTCTGGATGCGTTAAAATTGTAGTACGGCGCGTATAAAACCTCTCATTACCAGGTGAGAATCAAATGAAACTTTATTGAGGACTTGTTGTTCAAATATGGGATTTTCCTGTTCAATATCACCAAATTGCCACCAAGAAAATTATCTTCAGAAGTCATCTCCATCCTCAAATCATCCTCACCCCTTATTCCCATCCCCATCATCATTCCCACCACTGCCGTGTACGAACACGTCAGAAACAATGACGGCGTTCCATAATACACATACATGTATATATATATATATATATATATATATATATATATATATATATATATATATATATATATATATATATAGATATATATATAGATATATATATATATTATTATTATTATTATAGCTTTTAAGGCTGTGACCGACATTGTGTGAATGTTTCATGACACACAGCTGCATGGATCTGAACAGTCCCTGTTACGTTTAGACAACTTTACATTTATGGGTTTATCTGCTCCTGGGGAGAATTGGACGTTCCACTAAGCCAGATCCATGAAGACTTGGAAAATATAATACATGCTCGTCGAACGTCGACAATGAACGTGATGGCTTAATTGCTGGTCTTTGCTTCTTGGTTTAACTGCTTCTGGAGGGGATTGAAAGTTCAACTACGCGCGCTCCATGAAAGCTTGGACAGCTGCCAAGCTTGCATGGAAGGGCTTAGTTGAACGGCCAATGCTCCCACGAAAGTCGTTAGATCCCATTCTATCCCAGTTTCCGACAACGTAGTAATGTTGTAAGAGAAAAACATGCAAAAGTGATCAATTTAAATATGGAAAACGCCTCAAATTGGGAGACCCATATTCCCTTTTTAACAAAAATCAGTTTTGCCACTTGGGGAGTCATGCTGTGCGTGCGGCGCGTGTCGTTCTAACGGTTGACCTCACGTTATGATTTAATTATGAACGCAAGGATGATGACACACTATGGGCAAGATGCCGACGTAAGAAACCAACGTGGGCAATGAACATGAGGGCAAAGTTGCGGGGCTTTATTACACAGTTATGCCCAGAATAACAGACAAAAATACTTGCGTGCGCTTGTGAATGGGATAGAATTAAGGGATAAATACCGCCAACGAAGGGTTTGTGCCTGTACTCTCGCCCGGCCATCAGCACAACACCCTTGCCAAAGGCACTAGTCTAGTACTTTTCATAGCTGTAGGATCGTGGCGATTTCATATGGAATATGTAAAATTAAAAAGTGTACTTGGCCACTATAGCACATTATTGCGAGCAGAGACCAAGGGGATATCAACAATAAGCACAGGAACATTTTGTTGCGAAGGAAATTGAAAGGACATGACCATAATGTGACTTTGAAAAGTATGTGTATATATATATATATATATATATATATATATATATATATATATATATATATATATATATATATATATATATATATATGTATATATACTTGATACATCATATGCAGAACGAGGGAGCGAAGCAAACGATATGTTACGCAGTACGAGTTGATCTTTTTATTGACTACAAACCATGCTATGATCTGTTTATCTTATGTTTGTTAAGGCCTACTTCAATAAGGGCCCTAACACACTGACCAGCCGGCCGGGCGATTTTGGGCATGTACGAGCGTCGTGCGAGTATTCCTAGTCGCCCGTACAGGTGTTTGTTCAATGTGTCTCACCGCCGACCCGAGTTCGAAAATCACGCCGGTTTTGAAACCCGTACCAACTTCGTGCGGATTTTTTTTTATATTATCTTGCGAGTCCAAGCCGATTGGTGTTTCAGCCTGTTGTAGTTTAGAAACTAGTATAATGGGGGTGCTCTTGTCTGTCATGTGACCATGTGTCTTGGTCATAAAAGAGGAGAACGTGAGATCTTGATCTGACAAGATTCCTTGTGGCAGTGGAAAAGGAAGATGTCAATAAAACGTTGCCGGGTCCTGAGATTGTGGTTACACCAAAAAGGCAGACACAAATTCGCAAAACAACACCGAAGTCTTTGCATGAATTCCAGCGTGACGCAATCACCAAAATATGACATATTTACTTCTTTGACCAAAGTTTTCTCGCCAATATGTACAATATGTCTTTTACGATTATAATCTATTGGAAGCATTTTTCTGCTGTTGCAGACTTTATCATTCCACTTAGATGTGCACGCGTTTTTAGAATTATAGTTAGCACTATTGCCTGCGTGAGGGAATCACAAAAACCAGCCCTTCTAAATTTCACTTGCAACAACGCAAAAGTTTAGCCCCCGATGTACTACTTTGCAGACAAAATAGCTATGTATTACAATGGCAATTATTTTATGTTCAAATATCACCATTTTGATGAAAACCAAAATACTTTATTGTGATCTTGACTTAAATGTAAAACACATCACGTGACGGAATCACAATTTGGCCGTGACGAAATCACAAAAATTGACAATCCACTAGCACAGCTCTCCCCCTCCCCCCCCCCCCCCAGTTCATTCAAACGTTTTTAATTTCTGCCAGAGTGCACGTGCTACCATTTATATGCTCCGCTGCTAACAATGGGCAGCTGAACTTAGTTTCGAAACTGTACTTGTCCATCGCTGTTTTATTGTATAAGAGATGTTTTAAGCCTCCTGGAAAACATATTTTTCCGAAATTGACCACACAGTCATACCTTGCAAATGACCAAAAACCAACAAGTATGTATCATATAGAATATTTTGAAGTAACATTTTTATACGCTCACTTTAACCAAGACTGAAATAAGGACAATTGGCTTGTATTTGTATTGTATTTGAGTCTTTTTGTCCAGAACCACGTCCTATTAGTCATTACCCTATTCCGCAGTCCGAACTGTTTCATCTCCATTGGTCAACCTATCACTGTCCAACCTATCTGCATATGGAAGTGTTATTGTCTATATTGCACACGTTCTTCTGTAGAATTTTCACATAGGCTATATTTGCCCAAATAAATTAAAGGGTTTTCAGCGGGCAACTTCTCAGAACATGTTTAGGAGCCTATATCCGCACATGTCTCTCTGACAGACATGCAAATAGCTTGTCCAAATAAAATATTCAGTAAAGACAACCCTCATTATTATTGAATGAATATGAACGTGGCAAATGATGAATAAGCTAAATACTTGAAGTTTTGCTTATAAATATGGAGCTCCATTATAATGAAGAATACCTGTCAAAGCAAATATAATTACTAAATTTGTATAGTACAAGTTAACACGCGAACAGTTTGACTTACCCCTGAGCCAGTATGTACCCTTTCTAGCTGGATAGCTTATCTTAGATAAGCCACCTGCCAGTGTATAACTGAAGTAGAAACAAAACTGGGGCATTTTATTCAGTTCCAGTGATTGTAAAATAAACAGTTGCAGCTAAACCGCCTTTACAAATCCTAACAAATACTGTAACAATGGACATCCTGCACCAGAAATGTAAAACAAAGCCCATGATGATATATACTCCTCACGTAGAAAGTCTCCAAACAATAAAGCTCTATTTCGCTGCCAACCCTGAGTCAATGTTTCAACATAATGGGTCTGGTTTATGACATTTAGTAAATATTCAAATTGGAGGGGTTTTTTTTTCCATTGAGTTAATGTGTACTTAGGCATGTCAAAAAAGAATAAAAGTAATCAGCCTTAAAGTCCAAAACATGTTATCAAAACATTATTTATTATTAACCAAATTTTAAGTACAATTAGGCAAGCTTGTAACTTTCGTGGATAGCTGCTTGCTTTCTATGGCCCGTGGGGGTTTAACCCAACAGAAAACAAGCTAGCCTAAATGTCTGAAAGGTGAATATTCAGCAGAATGATGCCAAAACATAAAATTAAGTAGCAAAATAGTCAAGTCTGAAATCACTTCAATTATTAAAGCCAACTTTTCTAACCTTTGGATATTAACAGCTAAATTTGTAAGGCAAGTCAAAAAAGAATGAAAGCCAAGAAAATGCAATCAACATATAATTTTTCTCACCCAGATATCACCTACAATTAGGCAAGCTTGTAACTGTTGTGGGTAGCTGCTTGCTACCTACAGCCCCTAGGGGTTTAACCTAACAGAAAGCAAATAAGCCCAAACTGTCTGAAAGGTGAATATTAAACAGAATGATGCCAAAGGATAAAATTGAATAGCAAAACATGCAAGTCTAAAATCTTTGAAATTTCTGAAGCCAAACTTTCTAACCATCTTTGAATATTTACAGCAAAGTGTGTAGAAATATTTAATCAAAAGTACACCTTTAAATCATGCTCACCGTAATTTTCAGTGTGGCGAATACTGTCAATTGCAGAAAAGTTGAGATTGTATACCTAGGCCTAACGCGAGGATTTTTTTTTTTATCATCAACTGTTTATTTCTTGAGTATCTGTATTACAATATTCCTCATTTCATTGCCAGAATGCCAATGGTTAGCGCCTTATGTGAGGATAACATATATTTATTCAAAATTGTACTTCCACAGAGTGATTTGATTGAATATGCTAGTTTAATGATAATAAACAACAATTCTTTGGTGATTCCGTCACACACACTTTGGTGGATTTATGACGCATATCATGCAAGTTCTGGGTACTAGAATGAAAAATTCAATTTTGGGTTTTAAACGTGGATTTGTTTTATGAAATAGAGTATAGGTTATGGCACTATGGTTACCTTATGCGATTTTATACGACATGAAAGAAAGAAACGATGCGACGGAATCACGCAATAACCTGTGAAAAAACCTGTTTGCACTATTATTTTGAGGAGGACAAACAAATTGATTCTGAAGATGGATTTGAAGATACTTAGATTATTGTAATTTGTATTGTAATTACTCAACCATAATCAAAACGGAAATTGTTATATCATTCGTATTTAATTTGCAGTATGCACGCCTGCATCAGGTGTAGTATTTACAAAAACAGTGGGAGTTATGTGATTCCGTCACGCAAAAAGTGATTCCATCACTTTATAGGCCCATGGCTTAGATATGGCGAAAAAGATTGACTGATTCTGAAGCAGACTCGAATTTTAGCATTCTGTACGAAATACGAGCAAATAACTAGTAAAACTGTAGCAACCGGCTTGAAAACTTATGTATTTTCGTGAAGGAATCACCGAATCAAACAAACACCACATGTTCGTTCCTGATAAGTATGAGAAAAGTTGATCGCTAAATAAGTACAAGTACTCTGATGCACCAGCCCGTAAAGCACAAAAGTACTTCCGGCAGTTTTGGACATAAATAGGCTTGCAGCAAAGTAGGAAATCATCCCTTAATGTGTGTAAAATGTATGCTTCAAAAAAATATGGAATTATAGCTCTCTTTTTATGTGGCAGAATAAAAAATATTGAAATGAAAAAATCGCCTTTTCGCCCCTGACTTACAAACTTACAAAATTATGAGACTGGGGGCACATTCTCTTCTCACATTGGTAAAGACACACCAAGCACATGAAATCGAAATCGTGGGTCTTTTAACAAAGAAAAGCAGCTCGTAGTCTTGTGGGGAAGAAGAAATCCAACAATACGATTCGACACACAAGGATTACCGCAATACGGGCCTTGGACTGGACACATTCAAGCGATCATCCATCATATTAAGAATGGATGGGGAGAACGATATTTTTGCCTCTGTTTAAGTGCAATGAAGCTTATTCGCGACATAATTGTCAAATGGACTGCATGCCGAAGCAGTATAATAATTAGCACAGGACAAGTTTTGCCAAGAGGCAGCATGGGCCTCCTACCCAACATTAACACTTCACAAAGATAGGCCTGCATGTAATTAAAGAAAACTGTAACCCAATAATGTGACAGATATCAGAACAATGCTGAAAAT
The DNA here is from genome assembly GCA_964020975.1 of Hermodice carunculata. NCBI lineage: Eukaryota > Metazoa > Annelida > Polychaeta > Eunicida > Amphinomidae > Hermodice > Hermodice carunculata. Next base: position 47,201,394 of record OZ026621.1, on the reverse strand, counting down.
CTATATATGCTGCATGTAGATCATGTGATCGAGGTCGGTGGTCACGTGAACAATTCAGCGCCAAAGCAATTTAAAGTACGGTAGGTCATATTGAATTCAGTCCGTTTATTTTTTTTTTAGGATAAACAAGCACCCACGTACCCAAGCGATCGTCGCTAATCTCAGGTCATCTCAGTGTGTCTGGCTTAAAAGAATTGCATTGTGTAGATATACACGTGCGACGCAAATACTTGCACGAGTATGGAAACCCGTGCGGCAATATCAAAATTTTTTTGTCGAATCGTGCGTGTTTGAAAATCGGCGCGGGTTTGCCACTCGGTGCGGCGCTGAAACACATTGACCGTTAAAATATGCACGACGTTCGTACGACGTTCGTGAGAATTCTGAATCGGCCGGTTGGATGTCAGTGTGTTGAAGTTTACTGATCTGTTTCATCGCCGCTGCAAGCCCGTGCGTGTTTAACTCGTACCAGCGAACAAAAGCGTGTGCCGGCCGACAATTACTCGGTCGGCCGGCGCAAATCCCAATGTGTTAGGTCCTAAGTTGTGCCGCCACAGATGCTAAATGTTCCAGCAGAGGTTCAGAAGTCTTTCTGACAACAGACAACGCCATCGTGACCCGGGAAGTAGCTTAGCTCATAAAAGATATTGTATATGGGTACTTCCGGTTACAGGTACTCTTCCGGTTATAAACACTCTTCCAGTAATTGTTAATCTGCCGAAAAATGTCTATCATAGCACTTTCTAATGACTTTATTATACTCCTCATTGTGGTCTGGCCTTTATGATATTTATACACATGCTTTATAGCACAAAATCGACCCAAAGGTGAAAAAATATAATATATGCCATAATTCTAGAAATTTTAGCGCATGGTTAATTTTGCGCAAATGCCATTGTGGCTAAACAAGAAAACGTTCACACAATTATTTTCGCGCGTTTACATGCAGCCCGGACTTAGGTTAACCATATACTAGGCCATGCCACTATGCAAGGTAGATGGGCGTAACCTTACACGGTGAACGTACTGACACTAAAAGCTTAATACCCCTACTTGATAGCTGCCATAAGCTCTTTCTTAATTGCCAGTTGTATCTGAAAGTGTACCGGGTAATATCACCCTTGGTGTAAAGGGGACAATCACGCGCAGGTTTAACTGCCTTTCTACTCGGCCAATTGAAACAACGTTTGACAAATGCATTATTGGAGTATACTTATTTCAATTACTGATATACTTATATATATATATATATATATATATATATGTGTGTGTGTGTGTGTGTGTGTGTGTGTGTGTGATGCGAACATATTAGCTTTGAAGTGCACAAACTGTTCAACTTTTTTACGCTACAACAAGTTAACGTTTCAGAGCACAACACTTTCTAAAGTGCTCCAAAGTATCACTACAGGCCTTGCCTGCTGTACAGATTCAGTTTTTACACATATTTTCTACTCTACATAGATGTTGTGCGGTCCCCTCTCTGTCGACGTGCACACCAGAAGGTTGCTCATAGTTCTAGATGACTTGTCATTCCCGAAGTGTACCACCATGCAAAGTGCAGTGACGTGTGTGGAATAAGCGCAAAATATCTAAAGGAATAGGGAGGCTCAAACTGTTTGAGGTGCCCGTAAGCAATCTTGGCCATGAAGATGTATGTGTGCTGCAAAGATATGCAAAATATGCCAGTATGGTGGTGTTTTGTAATTGATGACTAGTGCCGTTAGGATGTTTTTTTTTTTTTTATTTCAGAAAAAAAAATTGGACATTTGAAACAAAATTGGAAAAATGTAACTGGCAGCTTATATCCTGTCCTTACAAAACTAGAAAATTCAACACCTTAACACCATGTCGGGACGCTTAATTCTAATTTTGTTCTGATGCGGTAGTCCATGTGGCCACGCTCGACAGATCTGAAACTGGATCGGAAATTGGCTGAAAGCAGGGCCAAGGTGGCATTTTATTCTCGAGAGAGACATCTCTTCCGTAATGATGCCCGCATAGGGTTCATGTGCGAGATGTAGAATAGATCCATTTGCAGACAAATATCGTTTGACAACGAGCCGTTACACAAGAATGCAACACATGTTCAGCGTGGGTGACCTTATCTGGGTGGGCATCACATGCCATGTTCCTATTGGGCATTCTTCAGTTACAGGCACTCCTCTTTGATAAATGAGGTGTCACTATTTTGAATAGGCGATTTTTCTTCACTAAAGAGGCACCCGACAGCTAGGTATTTTTCCTTAACACTTATTAACAGAAAGTGAAGACTTGTCTCTAGATGAGTATCTTTTTATGAGTACATATACCAACTGGAAAATAACTTCGACAGAATTTTCTGGAATATCAAACATCACGGTCCATCAATTAGTCCCAATTAGAATATATCGGGTATACTGACTTTTATTTTAATAATTAATGTTCTAAATTATAGAAGAAATAGCTTTTTGGTCTGTCAGCTAATACTACATTGAAATCAGATCAAAGTGTAACCGCTGAGATTATGTTCAAAATTTTGGTCAAATTGAGTCCAACTCATGACACGCTGTGGTCCCAATGTTGAACTTTAGATTTGTTCTATTTAAAATATTCTACAGGTCATAGACTGAGACGTAGCTCCGTTGACAGGTTAGCCTGTACTGGCCGACCCACAGACATATACATTTTTACGTGTATGCATACAAGGACACAACATAACTTAAGCAACAAAAAGAATTGCAGAGTCATGATAGTAAAAATTTCGTCTATGTAGAGGAAACATGGCGTATAAACTGTGAACGTTAAGAATCCCCAAGCGCGTTAAAAACTCGAAAAAGGGAACTCATTAGGCCAACAAACCACATTAGAAGGAAAATAAACATTTGCTTCTTCCTTATACGAATAAGTTGTGTTCCTTGTAAACCCCATCCTAAATATATAATAATATATATATATATATATATATTGGTGTGTGTGTACCCGCATATTTCACAAAGAGAAAAAAATACAATTTCCATACAAAAATCATTTTTTAATCAGGTACTGTATGGGAAACTGCATGTTGGATACGTAGCAGTGCCTTATCCACAATGTTGATTTGGATGAACGTAATATTTAATATTTGTCTTTCAACCACCGAGAAATATCTCCATACTTAACTTCAAGTACGTTTGGGATTAGGTGCCGATGTCTTATTCATATCAGGGACGTGCTATAGACACGTCCCTGTTCATATACACCTTTATGGCGCTGGTGGCCCAGTGAATGAGCCACATTCCCGTGTTTTCACGGTTTGCAAAGAACAAAGCCAACATACACGTACAAAAGTAGAGATGGTGTTATGGACCTGAATTGCCGTAACGGACTAGAAGTGCACAAATTAAGAAATGTTGTGATGTGTCTGGTATCCTTAGGATATCAAGTTACAAATAGCCGGGTGCAAGATTATTACCTGGGTACCTGAAGAAAATGACTTTTGCGTGCGTGTACCCTGTCAATACACTGGTATGTATGTATGTATGTATGTATGTATGTATGTATGTATGTATGTATGTATGTATGTATGCATGTATGTATGTTTGAGTGTGTGTGTGTGTGTGTGTTTGTGTGTGAGAGAAATACGAACAAAGTAGCCCGCATGTAAAATATTTTGTCTTTATGAAAAAAATGAGACACCTTACCGCTTATAAACACAGAGAGGCGACTTGATGACAAGGAATTTCACCAGGTTTAATACAGTGTTTTTCTTCTGCGGACTCTTTCCCTTATTTGATTATTGCTTGCATGGTCAGACTATAGATGCCTAGACTGCATAGAAATTGTTCGCACCGCAATCCTCAGAGGTCGGCCTGTTGACTTCTGTCCGTCTTTCTGCATGTATATATATCACGTGCCCGAGTTGATGTTCTTTCAAGTCTTGCGCTTACAACTCTCTTGCTCTTATTCATTGTACATTGTATCCGTTTGGGCCATTTGTCCCATGCCATGTGCCATGCCATATTTGCGTGTGTATTTGTCGGTGTTTTAAATTATTATTATTATTATTATTATTATTATTATTATTATTATTATTATTATTATTATTATTATTATTATTATTATTATTGTTATTATTATTATTATTATTATTATTCATAAAATATGTTTTTAATAGTAGTAGTAGTAGTAATAATAATAATAATAATAATAATAATAATAATAATAATAATAATAATAATAATAATAATAATAAAAATAATAATAATGTTCAATATCTTTATAGACTGTTTACTGGAAAATCTTTTTCCTTTTGACACAAAAGTTTATGTTGAAAAAGATAAAATTCAAATGTTGGGCATGTGCAGGCGACTATAATCTTTGAGCATCTTCATTGACAGGTCTCCAAGACGTCATTTACGTCTGTACAACATATGCTGTAAATTGAGATTAAGAAAACTAAGACCTGCAGATGAATTTTTTTTTAAGGGAACCGAAAATTGTACTTGGAAGACGAAACAAAAGTAAAGGGTAAAAAGTGCCGGACCTTATATGGCTTGGAAATCTTGTATTCAAACTGAATCTTATAGTACATATTTTAGAAAATGAGTCGCTGGTGCCGTACGTGCAATGTATTAATATTGAAATTTTGAGAGGCCCTATCAAGGGCAAAGTACCAAAGTTGAATTATATGTATGGAAAGCTTCTGGTATTTCTTCTTTGACGGGGCGGGGGGGGGGGGGGGGAGAGCGTTTTTTCCTTTCTTTACAGTGTTCCTCCTTATATTTCTATATACATAAGGGAGTCACAATGTGCACTTATATTCTTCAAAATTGAACACAGAACATCGCAGGAAAACAACATCCAGACTAAAGCAAATAAAAGGCTTGAAATTTTCAGTAAAGTCACCGAGCTTTTTATCAAGGGCCTATTATTAGAGTTTGAATTCCGGTGATTTTTGGCTGGAAGTCGGGGTCTGCTATCACCTTATATAATCTCACGTAAGTCCAATTTTAATTATCCGCCAAAGTGGCAACATTACTTTTCTGATTTGCACGAATTTTTTCTTCAAAATGAAGTATGTTGCCAGCTTGTACTTCAAAGCGTCCACAAAAGTTCCATTTTGAGCCAAAGCCCCCCTGACTAGTAGCAGAAACGTGTAGTAAAGAAAGTATTACGGATTATACTAGGAGATTTACACACACACGCACACACACGCACACACACACACACACACATATATATATATATGTATATATATATATATATATATATATATATATATATATATATATATATATATATATATATGTATATATATAGTTTTTTTGGCCATGGAATAAAGCATTGTAACGAAACGTTTGCGAGACGAAAAAGACCCAGCAGACAGTGTGTAGCTTTGTATCAGCCTGATATTGACTACTGAACAGTTGCCTCAGACATTAGACCGCAACTTCATGCAGACAATGTTTGGCAACTTGGAGAAGAAGCAAGATTAGTTACCAATTGCTAAGTGGTATTTGTTAAATAAAGTGGTGACACAAGTAATGTGCTCTTATTGTGAAAACTAGTCACGCCATGAGATATAGAATGGGTACCAAATTTATGGTGCTCAGAGCCAGGGACTGGAGCAGTGGTGTTATAAGATATTTCACTTCAATTTATATACATGCATGTTCCTGAAAGTAACACTTTGCAACGATCAATACGCAGAATATGCTAATTGAAATTCCGGACGGGTAAACAATTATGGCTATTTGATAATTTCATAATTTCCAACATATATAACAGGTTTTTTGAAATCTTTCTCACACAGTGAAACAATGTTCCTTATCGCGAACTAAAATTGGGGAATCTGTGATCTGCACCTTTTAAAAAGCAAGGGTAGAGTTATTTGCATACAGCAACAGTACTTTCTGCACATGAAGCAACGATCTTTGAAGTATGATTGTACATTGCAGACAATGCACCTTGCTTAAAGTGTACCTATGTAGTGTAGCCCTATTAGGAAATATTTACTGGTGATAATATGAGAAATTTGACTACCCCACAAAATTAAGAGCTACCATATGACATAGCGTGATACAAAAGAGATATACTTCTAGCGTACTGTTACAAGTTCTGGCAGCATGTCACAATAAAAGAGCAACGCCTGTGTTGGTCATTCAGACAATGTCACGATGTTTTTCTTTATTCACTTCTTTGTTATGCTGTATCCCCATTACGAAATATGTACTAAGTTAAAATTATGAAAAATTTCGACTAAACCCCAAAATAAGTGCTACTACGGGACATTGGGCGACCAAAAGAGGTATATTTCTTGTGCACTGGCAGAAGTTCTCCCAATATGTCACAGTAAAAGATCTACTACATGTTTGTGACATAGCTCGACTTAAGTTGAGTTGGCCATCATGGCAAAAAATTACAAATTGACAAATTTCCATAAGTTTTATGTTAACCTTGTTTTCTTTGAGCAGATCAGATTTTTTTTATCAAAATTCGTCAGCATTAGCAAGATATTTGCTTGTCCCTTACAAACTAATCCCTGGTATCTTCTTGACCTTCAGAATAAAACCAACCATGTTGCTTTACTCTATCTGGTAGAAGCTGAAGTTGGTTACTTGAGAAATCACATTCCAGAGATGAATCAACTAGAATTATCTTAATGAAGGCAGTTTTCTCCCGTTCATATAAATTTTAATGGGGACAATGTGCAAGGTGATCAATGGCTGGTACATTATCTAATGAATGGCTAACTTTCTGCCACCATGTCACAATATAAGATCAACACCTGCATTGGTCGTGCGGAACCTATCAGATTTAAAAGATAAAGGAGAATTGGTAGGCCTACGGATAGACGGACACG
>OZ026621.1:47164574-47192074 GCA_964020975.1 Hermodice carunculata | reverse complement strand
GCTAATATATGACAGCGATTGTCACTTTTGCAAAAAGCAGGAAAACAGTATTTGAAACTTTCCGCACATGCCTACTCGCCCAAAACAAGTACCATGTTCTCCATGTATTATGTCGAAACATAGAGCCAAACCTATTCAGGTCAATTATTTTATTGTCATTAGTTTCTACCTTCCATTTATGTAGAGTTGAAGCCCACGGTATATATATATATATATATATATATATATATATATATATATATATATATATATATATATATATATATATATATATATATATATATATATATATATTTGTTTCCTTAAGAGATGTAATAGCATTTTTCTGGTGACACATATATGTATATCCTTAAAATTCTCAGAACAAAGCATTTCCATGTAAAAATGTGATCATCAATTGCCAAAGATAATATTCTCACTGAAATAGAACAAGGAGACAAAGAAAACACTTTGCGGGTCTTCAACACTTGAATAAACACTACAACTGTTGTTTGCAGCTCATAGGTTGTGTGTCTAACCAACTGAAGATTCACTGTCATCTCTCTCTGCATTAGTTTTGAAGACCTCTGATTCTGACATTGCCCACAAACCAGCGAACTGATCTCTGGCCATCACATTCAAATATGACCTTATTATTCCCGTTTGATTAATTTTTTTGACATCTGATGTCATAAGTGACCTTTACTACCTTAACAATAATTTATGACTTCGAAATTAACATCTCATCTTTGGGATTAGCCTCTGATCTTGATATTGATCTGAACTCGAGAGTGACACTTGAACTTGGTATTAGTCTCTGACCATAAGGCAGAACTCAAACATTAGCATTGATATCTGACCTTGATACTGGCTTCCGAACTTGATAGTGGCCTATGGCTTTGATATTGATCTATGACCTTGAAAGTGACCCTCGATACTGGCAGTGGCCCATGGCATTGACTTTTATAAAGTACCGTGATATTGACCTTTGATCTTGACAGAGATGTCTAGCCTGATTTGAACCTTTGACCTAGACTGTAGTTCCTGATATTTACCTTTCACCATAGCCAAATACATCATTCCAACGGTGCATCATAAGGTCCAGCTATCATACAGCGCAGGGTAATTTTTATTTGTTCTTAAATTACATAATTATCAGAACTATAACGTTTTGAGGAATAGACCTATAGTGTATGTGGTTCTATACTCAATAACAGTTGAGATTTCTTAGTTTAGTGGTGACTGAGTTTGAGACGCTACAAATATAAAGTGAAAAGAAAGAAAAAAAGAAAGAAAGAAAGAAAGAAAGAAAAGAAATAAAGAAAGAAAGAAAGAAAGAAAGAAAGAAAGAAAGAAAGAAAGAAAGAAAGAAAGAAAAAAGAACTTTAAAAGAAACAATATGTGAGTCTTCACACGCACAAACATGTTTTTAGGATAAGCACGTGCATGTGTAACATTAAAACACAGTCAAATCTGTAATATTTGACTCCTGCACAAAGATGGTCGGAGTGCCACTGTTCTAAAAATCTGGGTCAAGTATTACTGATATTATACGCTACTACCTTTAGCTATGTTTTCAACTATGACCCGCACGATTTTGAAGTTGGGAAAGTAATTTATTTGCAGCATTTGTCAAGGTTTCCAATTTGTACAGGGCCGTAAGTTGGAGGATCTGCTCAGCTATTGATTTGGTTTTCAGACATTTACGTATTGGCCAAGAAAAGCTGTGTGAGTTGTGTTGCCAGGGTTATAAACGAATCTGATGTCTATCAAGAGCGCAATCATGTGAACGGATCAGACATGCCTCAAAGACAGGAGCTCAAAATTGCTTTTTGTGCGCCAACTGCGTGAAATGGGTCACTGTCTGTGTCAAGTCTGGATTGAAATGTATTTATTCATATTGGTATTGGAAGATGCTTGTCGATTTTTCGCAAATTTTAAATCTATACCTTTTGTTGTGCTCAGCTTTGCTCTTATTGTTTGGTTGAAATTCGATATATTTGGGTTGTCATGTCTCTATAAATGACCAATACCTATCACCACCAAACACAAAAGTCTTGGAAAGTGCCAACTTTCATTAGAAGATCCTGTTCCCACTGGAAATTCAATATAATAAGCTGATAAAATCATGGGGAAGACTTGGAAAAACCTGCAAGAAACCACATACAAGTTTGGGTCTGAACACTTCCTAGAACAACCTGAGAAAGTCCTTGTATATTCATGAATTCCCAGTTTCAGATGTTCATGTGGCGGCCTTGAACAACTGAGAAAGGTAGTGATATTCCCAGTCATTCCCACTTTCTGTTGTTTATAAGAGTCAGTTAGTATCCATGTACAGATTCCTTCAATAAACTATGAAAGGACTTGGTATGGGGAGGTATTCCAAGCCTTTTGATCTCCAGGGGGCCTTGTCGGTTAATGTTCATTATCTCTCAGACTAGACATGGGAGTGCAAGATTGACAGCTGCAACCCCTGATCTGCCTTCAATTAGCAGGGACCAATCAGCATGCTGCATGTTCCAGCAGGCACTACTTACTGGTATCGTGGGGGGTGCATCAGTCTAATCATGCATGGTGTTTGGTCCTGTACTCAAAATCAGTTCACAGGTACATATACAGGTAGTTTTGTGACAGCATCTGTTTAAATATGTTTATGTAATAAAGGAACAAACACAGTTTTGCATGTATACACGTCCCTCTGAATTATAATATGTGTTCACTGTACATCCACATATACTCTTCAATACTCTCCTGAAGGGCTGGCCCTCTCACGTGTGGGCACTTTTCTCTGGTCACGAGGGTGCTCACTGTAGAGCGGTTTCACTGTACATTGGTACCTGTAATTTACTGCCACCCCTAATTCCAGACAGAAGTGGTAACTTTCTTTCTTTCTTTCTTTCTTTCTTTCTTTCTTTCTTTCTTTCTTTCTTTCTTTCTCTCTCTCTCTCTCTCTCTCTCTCTCTCTCTCTCTCTCTCTCTCTCTCTCTCTCCCTTTCTTTCTTTCTTTCTTTCTTTTTGACTAAGTTGGTCCAGAGTTTTTTCAGACACTGTTTTTCCAAAAGCCACCAAACTTGCCATGGTGACTGACATAACCAGTGAAATTGTGCATCTCATTTGGAATAGTCATGATGTTTAAAATTATGCAAATTTTGGAGGCAACAAAAATGTTAAAAGCGCCATATCTTCCAAAATATTACAGATGGACTCAAAATTTCAATGTGCATACATTCTTTTGTTACACTTGCCACTATAATGGACAGTATAGTTGTAGAACTTCAAATTATGCTAATAAGGGGCATTGAAAAATTTTTAAGTTGAATATCTCCAAAACTATTGTACAAAGAAATGCCATTCCAACTTCCATTTGTAGGTTTGTGGCAAAGCTGCATCAAATAAACCATGAACCAAAGTTGAATGATTTTGTGCAAATTAGTTGAATGTGCAAAATGGAAATCTTCAATAGCTTCAAAACTATTCTAGGGGTGCCATTCCTACTTCAATTTGTGGGTGTGTGGCATTGCCCCATCCAATGAACAATAAACCAAAGTTCGTCTAGGCTTATAATTCATGCAAATTAGGCAAATACACAAAATTAAAATGTTAAAAAGCTTGAAAACTATTATAGATAGTAGTTTCATTCAAACGTCACTTTATAAGTTTGGGACATTGCCCACATCCCTGGAACCAAGAACCAAAGCTTAACATTTTGATTTATAAAAAAAATAGGCTAATACGCGAAATTTAGACTATGTTGGACAATGGCAAAGTGTAGCATTTCAAACTGTTCTCAATTTGAAGTTACCCACAGATTTGCTGTGAAGCAAATCTTCTTTTCTAGTTTATCTGTTGCTCTGTCATTATAATATTAATGTCACAAAAATGGTTGTGACAGAAATGACTTGGTTGCATCTACCAATATTCTGTAGTTTTAAATGCCTAATATCAAAATGCTCTTTTTCCCCCATCATATCTAAAATATTTTTGCTTCAAACATATATACTCTAAGATATAAATGCCACATGAAACTGAAATTTTGCCAGACACCCAAGTTCACTCTGCGTAGGGTGTTTATATCCATGACTATAGATACCGATATTTGTATATGCTTGCTCAAAACTTGAAATGTAAAGGAAATGGTGATGTGCCATTATGACAGACAAAGTATTTCAAGAATAAATATTTAGCAGATTTTCATAAATTCCACATTTTTGTTTCATTTAGTACAAAATTTACACACAGATATTTATGGCTGCTTAGTATTTTTGTTGAGAGAGAGACTAGGAAAACATTTGCTGTGTAATTCGTAAGTTACAGTAACAGCAGTAGACATGGCAAATTTCAAGCATATGCCCTTTTAATTGGTACTCGGTACTACAGTGGACATTTTATACACTCAGAATTGAATTATGAGTAAATATACTAATCGCATGTACTTTACTTTCTGACCAATACAGACCAATTTGATGCTTTACTGTCGATTCACACACACACACACACATACACATAAAATACATTTATACATAAAGTACATGCATGCGTACAGACATGCATACACACACTTCTCACTAGGTTAAGTCAGAGGGATCTCTGAAAACAAGTGGTCTTTGATTAAAGATGAAATATAGTAGTACCTGCAGTTGCCTTCTTTTTTTCTGCAATTGAAGATCATAATTTTTCAAAACGTTGGTCCTAAAGGCCTCATTTTTAATGGTCACTGGCATATTGTAATGGGTCTGATTAATTACCCGCCCACCCCCACCCCAAATGGAAGTGGCCAACTAAATTTATTAATACCAACTCCCAAAGACCCCCATTAGTCACATTGATGCAGTTCGCATTTGGTCTGGGTTTTATACCCTCAGCGGAGCGTACTCACCCTAAAATATAAGGTGCGCCCCCGTCCCCCTCCCCATGGTCAACATTATTATCAACAATACTTTTGAAACTTTGGTCTTTAAAATGATCAGTAAATTTGAACCACAGATCTGGTCCTACCTACACATGCAAAGTTCTATATACTCGGAGGGATTCAAGAGAGGAACGTTTCCTACTTTCAAATTTCCTGTACAGGACTTAGTGGAACAAATTAGGAATATACAGGGCCAGATCCAGAAAATATATTAGGAAGGCCCAGAAACGAAAAAAAAAAAATAAAATAAAATAAATAAATAAAAAATACAGGATTATGAGAGGTTTTGTCAAGTTATGATGCATAAATTATTCATCACACAGTTTGTTCCTTGAAAATAATCTATTTTGCTGTCAATAATGAATATTTAACATTTTTTCCTATACCACCAACAAAAATACAAGAAAATGGTAACATTGTCCACAAATTTGAGCATGTTAAAAGGTATCGGTCTATAAACATTCTAAGTCATGGGAAATTTGTTGACTTCCCTGGCAATTTTTTTCACCAAATTCACAAATATTTTCCACAAAAAGAGATATGTACTTATTCTTTGTCACCTATCATTATAACTGTGCTAAACAATATTCAAAACAATTGCACCGTAAACTAAGCAAAAGCTGAGGAGAGCAAGTTCCTTTCTGCCCCAAAGATACAACCTTCTGTGATGTTTGAATTTTTTACAAGTCTTTACATACCTATTATTTATATTCAGCCCTTAAGTTACTAAATATGGCAAGTTAGTATGTTGCATCGGTGTATTTGGTATTGATGCCTGTTTACAATTATGCTACCAATATCTCACATAGAATTACTCTCCTTGAAATAAATTCAATGTACAAATGTCTTCAAGCCGAGGTGCGCCTTTGCATTAACAGGAGCCTTCACACCACACCACTGGTAGCAATGAGGCAATGTGTATTGTGGATGAAGACCAGTCCTTCTTTATATTACAAGGAAAAGGACAAAGGCCTGTGAGATAAGCATCATACTAGTACTTAATTTTGCAAGCATATAAACAACACCAAATTGAGCCTCCAATTAAGCTCAACTTGTATCTTTATTGTTCTGTTCCACAACTTTATTATTTCTCGTAGGGTAGCAGGCCAAAATATGACGAAGTAGTAGAACAGAAATGATCAATAATGCAGTTTATTTAATAAACTACACCATCAATCATTTCAGGAGAGCAGCACATAGCAGCAGGGCTACAGTACAGTAATACTGTAGCCCTGCTGCTACTTAGGGTCTCCTGTCCACTGGCTGAGATCGCCATTTCCAACTAACTCTAAGTTGGGACCCGACCCCCCCCCCCCCCCCCAATCCATTTATACTGCCCAAGACCGTCGTGCAGTTGTCGCGCAGACCACCGCAAGCCAGAAGTTGCGTGGACGTGCACAGGGTAAGGTTGGTGTATTGCCCCCTCCAACTGGCAGAGTCAGTGTGTGGCATCAAACCACTGGTAGGTCAGGCGGGGTTGGCTCTTATCCATGCTAATCTTACTGGTATCAGGTTGCCTGTGGATTTCTGAATCACCAAAGCCTTGGATCCATTAGCAGTGAAGGGAATGCTGGTTGCATGAGCCTACCAAGGCCCATCCGGTGGGGCAGACACCATGTCAACACTACCTGAGCACCTCAAGTACTCCATAATGCTCCACTACTGTACTGACCACACAGCAGCTGTGCAATCATCAACCCCTACCCCCACTGAGAAACTTGTTGGGTTGGTAGAGTGGTAAGCAGGCTTCCGTGGCTGATTGAGAAGGGGTAAACTTGTATCTTCAGGGGAGGAACCCAACACTATTGTTATAAGGAGGGGTTATTTTGCAAAATTCAATACTTTCATGAAAATTAAGCAAGAATTTGACAATATCACATGCATGCAAACTTAATTGCGTTACAGTATTAAAGTCTTGTAACAACTAATAATGTACTATGGCTGTGAAATACAGTCACATTACCTATACGTAGCAGCATAGGCAATTTATGATCAATTGTAGGTCTCGACATCCTGTGATGGACACATTTTAGGATTTTTTTTTTTTTTTGGTGGGGGGGGGGACTTGTATTCTATAAATTTACAAATTAACTCAAAGTTCTGTCAAACACATACACTCCATCTCTGCCTGAGACTTGAAAAAAATATGTTTGAGCAGATGTGAAATAGAGAGTTGTTAAGAACAAGGTACTGTACCCTGTGGGTCAAGATGGATCGAACAATACCCCGACCCGCGTTGTTCAATTGGATCCAACAGATCCCATGTTTTTCAATTGCAGTTGTGTCAGTAATTCCGCAAGGCCAGATTTCACTTTTAGTGAGTCTTGTATTTCTTATAGAATGAAAGTCATCAGCAGCCTAACTAAACGTAATCTTGAAGACTTGATATTTGATTGAATTATTTCATAGAACATGGCCGGAATTTTAAAATTAAAAAAAAAGAGAAATAAAAAGCGCATGTGCATAATGAGGTTCATGAATTTTTTGAGTGTATGTTATTATTAGGAAGTTTGATTTAAAACCCAAAGTGATAGTACATTCAACTTATAATTCACATTTATTCCTCACATGAAATTATCAGCTTATAGGAAATTATATCTTGCTTGAACATTATTATTCAAGCTTTTGAATTGTTGCTAGCTTTGTTCTCATGCAGTTGTACCTTATGTATCAACACACTTGGAAAGTTTGAAGTTTCTTATCCGTTCGAGTTCAGAGAGCTCATACTGTGACTTTCAAAGTGTGCTTTATGTTATGATTCTCAATTCTGTCCCTGCAGATAATGATTCTCCTTGTTTGACACTATAATGAATGGAAGATAAAGAAGCATAGTATTTAACTCTTCAAGTGCCAAATTCTGGACTGAGCCAACAGCTTTTCTCAGTGTGCATTGGGCACAACGTGCCCAATGCGTGCCAACAAAAGCTGCTGACCTGGGCTATTTTCTCTGGAACTAGAGGCATGCTGGTACTTGAAAGAAAGTTTTTTTTTCTTTTTACGAGGAATATGAATCTGAGATCCTAATGATAATTCAGACCGGTTTGAGGTTAGACATGATTGCCACTGAAAAAGTCAAAATGGGCTGACCATGATAATCAGTGGAACGTATAGTAGTGTTCAGTTATTTAAAATGCTCTGAACATGATCTGCAGACATTTAAAATTATTCATGGGAATAATTGTTCCTCCACACATAAAATATGTGGCAAAATGCCATCATATTTATGTCTGTGTGCCAACACAGACATTGTTTTATATAAAAATCTTGATCATCTCCAAAACTGTTATAGACACACGTAGCCAATCCAACGTCAATTCATATGTTTGTAACACTGCACTTTTTTGTAATTTACATGTGATCTCCAAAGATCAAAGGTCAAGGTCATTTTGCCATTTGAAATTTTTGTCTTGCCAAAACTCAGTCAGTTTTTATCCAATCTTGAACATTTTAGGCTCACATTGTAGATACTGTAACATTGCACATTTTTGTAATTTACATGTGACCTTTTAAGGTCAAGGTCAAAGTCAAGATCATTTGGACCTTTGAAAATTTTATCCAGCCGTTATTTTCAATTTTCATCAATTTTAATCATATTGGACTCAAATTGTATGTATTGCTACACTACAATTTTGTAATATAATGTAACCTCCAAAGGTCAAGGTGATTTGGCCCTTTGAAATTTTCATCTAGCCATAATTTTGTCAATTTTAATCTGATTTAGTTCATGTTGGGCTTAAAATTATAACACTGTATATTTTTGTAATTTACATGTCACCTCTGAAGCAGGTAAGCCAGCATTCAAAATGTCATTTCAGGGACAAACAGTTAAGACCCCCAGGGACACAAAATAATTAACAAAGAATTTAGCAGCAAATACTTCATTTTGAAGAGGGACACACTGTAAATTTGTAAAAAATTCAGCTAATTTCTGGGATTGCCCCTGATGATGATGAACAGTTGGCATCTCTACTAAAAGTCAAAAGTCCTTATCATTTGGGCCTTTGTACTTTCATTTAGCCAGAACATGGTCAATTTTCATCCAATATCTGTCTTGTCAGCTCAAATTGCATATATTGCAACACTGCACATTTTCGTAATTTACATGTGACCTCTAAAGGTAAAAGGTCATGGCATTGAGGTGAAAAGAGGTTCTACCTCCATGATATTGGTCATGGTCACTTGGACTTTGAGATATCCATGTAGCCATAAGCTAAATGGACTGTGAAGTGTAAAAGGACAAAAGCTGTAGCATTTCATACTCACAGCTTTTAAAGGCACACAGACAGATTTGCTTTGAAGCTAATGTTTTCTAGTTTTGTACTTTATGTGATTGAAAAAAGGGTTGGCATAAAAAAGACACTTTGGATTCCCTAAAAAAATATAAGCTAGATTAATTCAAGTATATGTAAAGTGTTTGCATTTTTTCAGCATATTTGCTGTGTCTGTATCATAAAAAATAGATTTTGCAAAGATCCCACTGTACAGCAAACCATTTTATGGTAAAGATTAGCGCCCATCCCACCATGTCAGTGCAACAACTTTAAAAAGCCGCAATCTTGTCTATGCACTTTTACCATCCACAGGGTCCCTGCAACGCGGGCTATAAATACTGTAAATTGCTTTATTTTCTTCTGTGTTAATTTTTACGGTTTTTGTATTTTTGGCATTTTACTGTTTTGGGTATAATTCCTATTCAAACAATGTTGAAATACCATTTTACTGGGTTTTTTAAAAAAATATTTCTTCATGCTTTTGTGCCATCAGCGAAATAACGGAAAATAAAGGAGCAGCAAACTTAAGCAATTTACAGTAATCATAGAAACAAGTGTTATGAGGTCCAAAATGTTTGGCATAGCTGTTTTCTTAATGTTCTGTCCTGCACACATAAACTGCCAAAGCTTACCGGGATCAATTATTATCTCCCGTACCCATGACAGGTCCAATTATCTACTTAACTGATAAGACCAGCAGTGCACCAGCCACTGGCCCATGCTATGAACACCTGCCATTATATGGGTGTATTTGTAATTTGAAGTGGCAAATTTCTTGCAAGAAAGTTTACACTTACACCCATGGGAAGTCAATTTATGAAACTGATAACGGACATGAAGTTCTTCTCTGCTGAGTTATTGGTACATCATTTTATTCTGTCCTGTACTCAAATTCCAGTATGGTAGATCCATACAGTGGTCACTCTCTTGAGAGACCACTCCAATGAAAGGCATCCTGTCTTGAAATACCACTTTTCAGGATGCTTTGCTCAGTACTTTTCATATTATTTATACCTCTCATGAAGGACCACTGTCTTGAAAGACCACAAGTTTGTCTTTCCCAAAGGTTGTCTTTCAAGATAAGTTTTAGTGTACTGCTACCCTCACTAAGTAAATGACATGTTTTTTTTTTATAAGACCGCCAAAACTGTTAGTATAATTTGCATTCTACCTGGGCATTGATTTCCCAGTGATCTAGAGAAGCTTGTCAAATGTAGCCTTGACTCCGTCTTCAGAGAGGACTGTATATGATGTTCCCAGCAACAACTTTAAAATAAATGCCGATAACAGAAAGCAAGAATGTTCTAAAATAAGGGCCAGGACAAAGAACAAAAACAATAAGTGGGCTTCCAGCATGTTGGCACGGGTAATAAAATCTCCCAGTGCACCAGTACTACAATACCTTTTAATAAACTCCTCCCATTTTCCAGGATAGAAATACTGTGATGGCGGCACCTGTCACTAAATACCATGCATAAATGAGGGGAAAATGTGGCCTTATGAGAGGTACATGTACAAGTTACCAAAAAAGAGTACCAGATAAAGTCTGTGAAAAAGAAGTCTTAAATGGCTAGTGGTCTCTCATGGGGGTGATCATTAGCAACAGGTACTACTGCACTACAAGTAAATTGTGCATTATTACCCAATCAAGATACAACATTTTTCATGTTAAGGTCCAGTTGGATAGCTCAATTGGGAATTCCAATTGGAAAATCCCTTTGGCCAAGCCAATTAGACGCTGCAGTTGGACCAAAAATACATTTTGATGAACTCTCCGCAAAACAGACTCCGAAATGTAGATTTTGATAGGTGATAAATGCTCTTGATATGGAACACAACATGTTAATAAATTACAAGACATGCAGGAACTCTGTAAAGATGGTTCTCATGGGAGACTTGACCATTACTAGAAAGTGCTTAACCTTGAGATTTCACAGTCTCCAAAAATATGTAAACATTTATATATATTCTTGATCAATAAGTTAGAACGTTTGCAGCAAAATATTTGCAGATAATCTTTATTAAATGTGTCACCGGTAACATTTTAATGATATGTGGCTTTATATACCTTATTTCTGAGCAGTTTTGTGTGAGATAAAAAATTATGGGATCCCATTGGATGAATGAAAAATAGGATCCAGCATGATCCCATTGGATACAATGGGCCATCTAATGGGATACCATAGGGTACCATGGTGTCCCATTGATAGTAAATTTTCAATATCTGAAATTTGAGACACCCAAGGGGAATATTGTTTGGTATATACACAACAATGCTCACCCTTGTTAACCTCCAGAATATCAGATTTCTACTTTTTTTTTTTTTTTTTTTTTTTTTTTTTTTGCAATGTTCAGGTACAGATCCGGACCCAGTTCCTGGTCCATATTTGTCAAGCCCATGTTATACGCATTATAGATGGACCAGTGTCTAAATTGCAGTATAAGGGGAACCACAAAAGTACCTAGTATCATTGGTATACAAGTAATCCTAACATATAAACTTAAAAAAACACATTTTTTGTCTGCCATGAACTGAGTAGCAGATATGTGGAAGTGTACTTTTTTCAGTGTTAGGGTGACCATAAAACACACACACACTCATATATATATATATATATATATATATATATATATATATATATACAAGTATAAAGAGGACAAGGTTTAAGGGGACCACTGTTTGTTCTTCAGTCTAGGGTCTGCCTAAGTCTTTCTTTCATGTATATGGACCCCCCCTCCCCATGCTGAAGCTTGTATGTGTGTGTGTGTGTGCGTGCGCGTGCAAATGCAGCGTTTGAAGGATTTTAAATGAAGGATTTGCAAATATATCAGCAGCAGCAGCAACAGCAGGATAAGATGATGATTTATGTGGAACAAAAACTAATGAAATAAACCAAGTATTTTTGTAGCTTCAATATGCACTTGTAAACAACAACTGGGAATGGGTGTCAACATGACTACCTTTCTCATTTGTTCGTGGTTGCCATCTGAAGTTATAGTTTTAGCACTTCCTATGTTTTTAGTACAAGCACGAAAGGCATTTTTAAGAAGCAAAAAAAATGAGAACAGGTATACACATCACCAAAGTGAGGGCTTGGGAATACACAAGATTTTTACCCTTAATTACTAGCTTGTGCATAAGATGTGACAACACAGTGAATTTCAAACAAAGTTATCATAATTATCATAACTTTGAGTTTATCTCTCTCAGTTCATAGAAGTAATCAGTAACTTATTATTTTGAGTACAGGACAAAACACCATGCATGATTAGGCTGGGGCACCCACCATGATACCAGTAAATAGGGCCTGCTGGAACATGCAGCATGCTGATTGGTCACTGCTAATTGAAGGCAGATCAGGGGTTGCAGCTGTCAATCTTGCACTCCCATGTCTAGTCTGAGAGATAATGAACAATAACCGACAAGGCCCCCTGGAGATCAAAAGCTTGGAATACCTCCCCATACCAAGTTCCTTCATAGTTTTTTGAAGGAATCTGTACATGTATACTAACTGACTCTTGTAAACAACAGAAAGTGGGAATGACTGGGAATATCACTATCTTTCTCAGTTGTTCAAGGCCGCCACATGGACATCTGAAACTGGGAATTTATGAATAAACTCAGGTTATTCTAGGTAGCTTTCAGACCCAAACTTGTATGTGGTTCCTTGCAGGTTTTTCCAAGTCTTTCCCATGACTTTATCAGCTTATTAAACGGAATTTTCAGTGGGAACAGGATCTTCTAAGTAAAGTTGGCACTTTGCAAGGCTTTTAAGTTTGGTAGTGTATGATTTGAACTTTGAAAGAGCATACATTGTCGTTTTGAGATTGCGATATGCAATTCTGCTTGTTTCTCTTTGTTTACTGGTTACCACTTGTGGGTGATCTTTGGTTTGCTCTATCAAGTTGACAACCTTTGTCGTCACAGACACATTTATAAAACTTCATATACATACATTCTCGTATATATATATATATATATATATATATATATATATATATATATATATATATATATATATATATATTTATGTATATATATGTATATATTCGTATATATATATTTATATATATAGTTATTTATATATATATATATATATATATATATATATATATATATATATATATATATATATACATATCATGTTTTGGACACAGTTGGACTTGAGTTGGGAATAAGGAAATGAGGGTTAAAAATCTATTTTCTTGACACCTGGGGTGTACACATTAAAAATCATCATTAATTGGTATGCAAATTGTGAAATTATAGGGCATCATATGGTACATTGTCTGTTGACATAACCATGATTTTGAAAAATTGATTAACCATATTGGGTGTGGCATTGGCATGTATATGTAATAGTAGTTGCCAAATCACACAGCAGTACAAGGGCGGTACATCTGACAAGTTTCGTGCAATTCTTGTTTTGGGAAAACATACCACACTAATGTCTGATAACAAGCCAGAAGAAAAAAGCAAGCCTGTGGCTCCTGTCGAGGCAGACCCGCAGAAAAACACACCTACAGAGCATGTCCCACGTGACTCTAATTCTGCAGTATCGGAAGCCAGTTCCAGTGATCCGGCTTGCTCGAAATGTCGTGAGGATGAAAAAAAATGACATGAGTTTCATAAGGTATTTGTTTTTTAATTAGTTCATATCAGAATTTTACATATTGAAGTTTGGTGTCAGATGTTTATATTAATGGAGTTTAGCATACGTATTTCGTTCCCTTTCTAATAACACAAACGAATAATCAGACAATTAATTAATTAATTAATATTAGTCTGGTCCTCTCCTCAGATAATCAAACAAGATAAATTGTTGGTATCATTACCGCATATAATTTTGTTTTACATTTTAGACAACTAAGAAAATTTGAACCATAATTGATACAGCATTTCAGAACATTTTAAATCTTATAGTATACAACATAGTGTAGCTCTCTCTCTATGTCGTGAGGACAGGAAAAGTATGGGTACTTGTAATTCTGCGCTAGCTCGTTTTTCTTCTCTTTTTTTTTTTTTTTTGTCTCTGATTTTCACTCTCAAAGCGAAAAAAAATCTATGGATTTGAACATTGTTATGTCATAGGCTGGTACATGACCCGTGGGTCACTCCAGGCAGTAATATTTCCAACTAAAAGCCATTATTAAAACTCTTCCAGTGACTATGTTTCAAAGGCATAAAATATGAAAGTCATCATCCGCCATACACTTCAGTTAAAGTTATAATGGTAATGTAATCTAGCATTCTGCATTTCGCTTGTATTCCACTTTTGCATTTAAAGAGCAGTAATACAAAAGTAAAAAAGATGAGTTTTAAATAATGATAAATATTACCTGATTATGAGGAATATTTATGCCCCGAATTAAGTGATGTAACAAGTGTTTTATTAGAGAATTAATTTATTGATGTTACTATGTTCCTTAATTTCAGCACTACTTCTAAGATGGTGGACATTATGTCAGGTGCGCACTTGCTGTCCCTTGGTAGTTGTCAGGTTAATTTCCGACCAATAGACGAAGTCTGCACTTAAAAACACAGATCGTGTTCTACATATTGTATATACCAGCTCAATGACAAATATTTCAGTAAACCAACTTCCTACAACAGGCTTGTAAGCCTTTAAAATGGAACTTAGCCAGTGTTGGATCTTGGACTTTCCACCAGAGAGACGAAAAACAGATATTTTCAGTTGCTTGCCTAAAAGTTTGAGATATGCATTCATTTTTGAGCAGTGGGTACTGAAACGAAGACAACAAAGAACGACAACAAATTTTCCAAACGCAACTAGGAACGTTAGCAAGCTTGTGTGCCAAAATACATTTGGGTGCTGTAATCTTATGTGCTATTAGTTGTGACCGTTTGTATGTGTAAAAACAAAAACAAAAACAAAAAAACCCCTGTACTTTGTGTCTTTTTTTACAATTCTGTATCAATATGTACCCAAGCAAATTAACATTTGATGAGTTTTCGACTTATCTGACGTTAACATGTACATGTATATATATATGACATAGCAGATAAAGGGTACAAATTGGATTCGTGACTTTTTGTCCAGAACCCCTCCTAGTAGTCATTACCCTATTTTGCAGTCCGAACTCTTCACTCTCCATAAGCTAACCTGTCCCTGTCTAACCAATATACATACTGAAGTACTACTGTCCATATTGCACACGTTCCTCTGTAAAAGTTTGACATTGGCTGTATTAGCCCAAACGAATTAAAGGGTATTCAGCGGGTAACTACTCAGAACGTGTTTTGGAGCCTATTACTAGTACATGTCTCTCCGAGTAGGACCTCCTTGTCCAAGCTAAATATTCAGCAAAGACAACCCAGATAATAATGAATAAATATTAGCAAGGCAAATGATGAATTAGCTAAATAAGTGAAGCTTTGCTTATAAATAGAGAGTTTCATTATGAAAGAAGAATACCTGTCAAAAAAAACATAAGTACTAAATTTGTATAGTTCAAGTTCAGATAAGAACAATTTGACTCTCCCCTGAACCAATATGTACCCTGTATAGTTGGGCAGCTTAAATCGTAGTTAAAAAAGCCGGCAGTATATATCTGAAGTGGAAACAAGCTGGGCGTTATATATTTAGACCCAGTGATTGTAAAATAAACAGTTACAGCTAGAACACCTGTAGAAACCAAGGTAAATCCTAACAAGGACTGCAACAATGGACATCCTGCACCACGTAAAACAAACGCCATCATGACACCTACTACTCAGCTTGAAAGTCTACAAACAATTAAGCTCTATTCCACTCTATTCCAACCCTGATATTGAGTAAGTGTGCATTTAGGCATGTCAGAATAGAATGAAAGTCATTAGCATTTATGCCACAAACATTTTATCAAACCAAATTGAAATAAAACCAATTTGAATTTTCAAATTTCAATGAATATTTAAAACACATTATAACAAGACTTCCCTGAGTGGCAAAACATTGGTTGGGGTGCACATACATGTCATTTTATGTTTAATGGTGTGTATATGCAACACTAATATACTTACACAAATCCATTTTGTAAGTCCACGTACCTGATTCATGCATCTAAATTTGCAGCATATGTACACACTCTACCAGTTTTGTGGGGAGAATATCAAACTGACTCTTGAGATACTTGTTGGGATGTTTATACCCACTATTGCTGCTAATGTTCTTGTTGAAATTAGTGACCCAGTTACCATATTTGGTAATTTAGACCTGACGTGTCTAAGGTTAAGGTTTTGTTAAAATAAAGCAAGAGAACTTATTCCTCACATATAACTAGTATTGGAATTAGCCGCAGTGTCCTAGGTATTTCAGTGTGTGTTGTCAGCTTACACTTGTACAGGTCAGGGTGTAAATGTGTATAAGTTTCATGTTTCTTTAGTCAAACTTCGAAGCTCTCCATGCATTAGCGTTGCGTTATCCATTGCCATGGCCACAGTGTATTAAACAGACAGACAGATGATGTATACATTAGTTCATTACAAAACAGATATAATGTCGATTATAATCATGTAGTAAAAAGTGCTTGAGGTTCATTGTCTCAAAGAAAAATGCTTTTGGAACTGGAGTCAATGGTCACAAAGGCACTTAAAGCACATACATTCAAAAAAGAAAAAAAAAAAAATTGTCCAAAAGCACCACCTGATATACCAGTAAAGGTGACACAGTCCTTGGAGATCTACTTGATTAATTCAAAAGACTCTGCTAAGCAATTATACAGGAAATTTTTAAGACTTTGTGTGAAAAAGGCAAAAGCAAAAACGTAAAAATATATACAAAAAGCTTCGTTGTACGATCTATTAAATGCAATACATAGGTGCCTGCAAGGTAACCACGCAAGTTTGAACTGGAGCCGAAGTAAGACTTCAGGGAGTGGGATGTTACATATACATTCATGTACAGCAGTATTCTTATAATACCCATGCTAATACAAATACTTGGTGATAATTAGTTTTAAAATCTGTCAAAAATCAGAAAATGATCATTAAAGGAACACCTCTACTAGGAATTTTCGAATACTTATTTCCATCAGCAGGATTGCTCAGCATCATTTGACAAGCGTCGTTATATATCTTTGACGAGCCATTATTAGGTTATGACGTGCACGTGAAAATACTAAACGATAACTGGGATTTCATTTAATTAGCTCCGGGAAGTTCATTTTTTGAAAAGGCCTTGCACAGCAGCAATATTCTAGGCTGCTGCACGGGCGCCATGAGTAGAAAAAAAAAAACTTGCGAAAAACATGCTGGTACCCAAGCGTTCTATCATTAATCATTCTAACAGGTGCTGCCCTTGTCAGTCATTACAAAGTTTTGCACTTTTGTTTCAAGCTCAGGAGATGATAATAGTAGTGCCGTTTGTTATAACACTTTCTAACTACGCCACTACGCACAGGACAACCCCTTTGAATAAGCAGACAGCATCATTGGCCCTGATATGCCTATATGTTTTTCGCAAATCCCCGATTAGTCTACAGCCAGTGAATAGTTCAGTCCATATTGCAGATACACATATTTAAATTGTCTGTACAGATGACCAGCAAATTTGTACTCTGCATCACGCAACACATAAAATCAACCTTTGTTTCCCATCACTTGCTCTATAAGAATCCAACTTGCATGTACACCACAGATGTATAAATCTTGTACTTAATTTATCCTTTTAGCAAAGGCTAGGACGTGTATTTGCCTTGACTGAAATTGAAATTGAAATGATGGAAAGGACACCTTGCTGAGTTTGCTACTGCTGAGTATATTGCTTATGGAAAAATTCGAGGAAAGAATATAGTATGATACTTTTTTTATACAACTTTCATTACATATATAAAAAGCCAGAGTGAATTCTCAGTGAATAACAGAGAGATTATTGACACTTTTTCTCCCAACAATAAGATTAAACACAAACATACGTCCCAACACTTAAAGGCGTTATGCACTTTAAGACTCACATGTACAAATGTTTAATTTCTGTCTTGGGCTACCACGGATACCATAAATGTATATTTTTTCATTCTTGTACTGAATGTGAACAAAATAATTAGTGTTGCTATTAATATAATTAAACTTTAATTGCAATACTTAACTTTTGCATTATATTTAAAATAACATTCACAAACAAGAAACAAGAGATTTACCTTAGTGTGTCACGAGAAAAAAAAAACATAATGGCCTCGAAAACCCGTGTTATATCTTTTGAAGTATGGCATATTTCTAACTTTATTGATGTTGTAATTAAGAAAACAAACAAACATAAGCTTAAGTTATAACATCCTTTAAGTTTTGAACTAAAAACCTTACGCCAAATTTAGATCACTGCTTTCCTGCTGCACCTGTCCGTTTTCATGACGCGAAAAAAAATTGTTCGTATATTTGGCAGTTGCCGTTTATGGCTTTTCCATAAAATTACGTAAAATTAGTTTTTTTAAGTAAGCAATTAAAATTTCATTTCTGAACACATACAGAGATTTCCTTATTTTAATACTTTAATCCAAATGTATCTGTTTAGAAAGTAATTATCTCACCATGCTCATGGGATCTCAACCGAGAAGTCTAGTGTATATGAGGGCAGATCTGTCTACTGTCTCTGTAAAGTGCTATAAAAGTGTATCAAACCCTTAAATTCGCCTCCCCTATCTTGCTAAACATTAATGTTAAGGAATCAATGATGTATCTGTTGTTAACTTTGAATTTATGTAAATAATGAATACATATTGCCTTATTTGTGTTGCTAGTGGTGGACCCGTTCACTTTTTATTTCACAAGTGAGGACTTCTGGCCTGTATGAGTATATATTACAAATTTTAATGGTTCTTTGTATGGTTCAGCTTCACAATGTGCATAGGTAAAATGGATTTCATATATGCAAGGTGTCAGAACACTGGCTACCTGCACTGTTATCTAAATACTGCAATAATTAGTTCAGCTACAACGTCAATGTTGTAGGGGGGCAGCATGAAGGTTAAATGTGATTCGCATGGTTGATCTTGATCAAATTCTCAAGGCGACATTAATATGTCAGTGTATTTAATGTTTCGGGTTATTATATCATAACTGCTGACCCATTAGTTCAAGTAGTCACTGGGGAAGAATTGGGCCAATATAAACACATATAAGGATCTCATTCCGAATGTCACAGGACCACTATGCTCCATCCATCCATGGTCAGCTGAGAACAGGGCTGTTACAGTCCTCTTGTAATATACATCTGAGAGCCCGACAAAGCGAGAAACACCCTGGGGACTTAATTTCTTTCTCCTTGGAAACTCAGAAAAAATATCACCTGTGACATACGGTTTTATTTATCTGACATGAGTATCTTAGGACCGGTTACAAACCACCAGTTGCCTTTTATGGGTGACTGTCTGTCTCGAGTCAGGAGTGAAACTTGTTTCTTCACATTGGTATTGGAAGAGAAATGTTGATGCTTTGGCAAGTCTGGAATCTCTTTGCTGTCATTGTTGGGTTTGGAATTAATGAATATGGATCATGTTTTTCTATACTATTTGGAATGGAGATGATTTATTGCAATAACAGGTTCGGAATTTTGGACACCACTGCAAATACTTCATATCCTTTTATAGCAAGTCCCACGTTCACATTCTGTGTCTATCTTGTATACTAACCTTTATTGCCTTCGGCAATAGGTTCAATTATTACTGCATAATACAGACAGGTACAATTAAAGCTGTATGCTCCTCAGCTCATAATGCTGCTTTCTGTCCATCATGTTGCAGTTCAAGAAGACATGTCTTTCAAAATTCACTTTATTTCTGCCTTAATTCAAAAATGATGAGTCAGCTTGTTTGAAAGTGTGGGTAAAGGTATGTTGTTCCAGTAGTCAGAAAGATGCATGCACATGTGATTAGTGCTCTGCTTAGAAGCTAACAGAAAGTCAAAAACTTGATTTGGAAATCTTTTATCAAATCAGCGATTTCGGTCATTTGCTGTCTTAAGGGGGCAGCAGCATATTAATAGGAAGTTAAGCAAACACAGCACAATATTTAGAACCAGCAACCATAGACAACTACAACCAGAGATGAGGCAGGTACTTCTGCTAAAGGTACCTTTTTTGCTTCTTCTGGACTTAGCCTAAAATGCTCAAAATATTTTCTAAAACATTCAGGCATTTCTTTCAGTATTGAAAATCGTTTCAATTGACACAAATTATATAGCACACACCAAACTTTTGAGAAAAATTATTCATTGCCGATGGCACCACAATGACACAATTTCATGGGTGTCTTACCGAAACAACCGTTCATCTCCTAATGTGTCTTTTCTTCAGGACTTTAGGGCAGACCTTGGGATGTGATGACTAGTATCATCATGAACCAACCCACGCTTGTACAGGACAGCAGCTGAAGCATGTCTTGCAGACTTGCCATCAATGGTCTCTTCATTTTGATCCAAGTTGTCTATGGCCGCATCTATTTCTGCATTGTCTTCCGGCATCCCATGAATTAGCCGAGGCATATAGATGTCCACATTCTGCTGGGAAAGTGCTGCTGAAGTTAGGAATCTGCAAACTTCATTATAGTGAATGCTGTAGCCTAAGCTATGTAGAACTTCTACTAACTGCCTGCTGCCATGCTCATGATGAGCATATAGTCCAAGTTGCAGGATTATTGGTGTTTGCACATGAGCTGATCTGGCAATGATGCTGTGACAAATGAAAATAATGGGCAGAGTGGTCTTGTGTGTGTTGCTGTCATCACAAGAGATCGCAGCTTTAAATGACCAAGATATGAAATCATACAGCAGATTTGGAACAAAGTCAGCACATTGGGAAGAAGTAATTTGAGAACTAGGGATATAGTATTTATTAGTAGTTTTTATCTTGTATATTTCGTGATGTAAAATATCTGCTGCAGCATGTAGATGACCTTGTTGTCTGGTGAAAACAATGGCTCTACAACAGAGTTGGACAGTTCGCCAATATCATCCTCTTGGGTTTCATGAAGTTCAGTTGCTTTCCTTAATGCATTTCCTACTGTGAATTTACAGGAGCATGCCAGGTCAGACTTGCCCCTGCGCTCAAGAAACACTAGCCTATCTTAGAAATGTTGCTTCAGTTTTTGCTCTACCTTCCAAGAATAAACTTGCTGTTGGACACCTCCATTGGCTTGTTTTTACGTGTGTCCTTCTGTGATGGATGCAAGTGTCATAACTGGTTTTTTTACCTGATAAAAGGATATTTCAGACTTCTGCCACAGTAACTTGGAACAACTGGTCACACGCAGATTCTGTGTTATGCTGTCTTGTTTGTTACAAGCAGCGTCAATGTTGCGTTTTGAAACATAAGCAGCATAACATTTCCTATGGTATTTGGCATCATATGCAAACCAATCTGAATATGGTGTCATTTCCAAAATAATCAAGTAGTCTTTTTCTGGTGGTGACTCCATCAAGTACATTCGGCCTCTTACTCTCACCTGTGCCTATAGATATAGGGGTAAATTTGCTTGCTCTTTTATAGACCTTACCACATATGAAACAGTCATCAAATGGCAAATGAGGATGTTTCTTCTCTGGTCAGTTGATCATCGGTACTACCTGCGGATGTGGATGGCTTCCGCTCATCAACTAAATGCTGTAAATTGGATTTGTTGGTGTATGAGGCATGGCAGGATTTGTGGAAAGCTATTTGGATGCTGCCTGATATAGTTTCTGCTTTGAATGGCAAAAGTCTTTCATGGATAGTATCCTTCCTCACATCTGCTGCTTCAAATAAAAGGTCGGAGGCCTTGGTTGGATTCTTGACAACAGCTTTGTCCCTTTTCCTATGTTGAGAGCTTTGCTACATAAAACACAGGTAAAGGGATTTAGCTTCGCTGGGCATAGATTCTTGGATGGCAATTTCATGTTAATGATTGTCAGGTTCATGGTACAAAATTATCTAACCTGCAAAATACATTAAAACGTGGATGTTCTCACTAGGTCCAAGCTTCATTTTAGAAAATAATCCAGTTCACTTGGTAAATACTATCAATCGTTCAACACATCTTGACATTATGCATAGTCATTCTCAATAACACTGATAATGAGATAATCACATAGCAGAGTTAGAATCTATATAAGATCAACACCTGCATTGGTCATGCAGAATCTATCAGATTAGCTTCATTCCTTCCATTTTATCATTTGACAACATGCTCGTATGTTCTTTTGGGCACGTATAAAGGCATTTTGAATCCTATGAGCATTTTACTTCGACCCCAGTCACACTCTCATGGACCGAATTAAAGATAAACACGATGTTATTCAGGGCAAAGGAAAGGGGATCTCTTATGACTTCAAACTATTGTGAACATAAAGAAGTGTTAATTATATTATTACCAGTAACAACATAAATCAATATATCGAAAATGTTTTGTGTTATATTTTAGTGGAGCAGTAATGCCAGCTCGCTTTCGTTCTTCAAAAATAAGACTTTTGTCAACCCAACATGCATTTTTTGGCGTTTTTACCAAAAAAAAAGGGTTTTGAAGTATGCAGAATACTCTGTGCGGAAATTACTGTCCACCCTATCATGATAATCCAACACTCCTGAATATAGTGTGTCTTTGGTGCTGTATATTTGACAGTCAGCGGTCTACCCTTTCCGCACAATGGACTTTTTAAGACTCGATTTTTGCATGAATTTGTTACACTGGAATGGACTTAGCATGAAATAAACAGAGCCACACCTCCAAAGTGTTATTTTTATACCCCTCTCTTAACAGTAAAGCATTCAGCACATTATGTCACAGGATAATGATTATAAATTAGAACTATAAGTACACAAGGGATACTGCTTATAAATTAGAAATGTAATCATATTGAACACTATTTGTTTTTTGGCTCTGCCTTGCTTGTCAGTAAAAATTATAAATATTTTCCACACAATTACTGTTAGGGATCATCGATCAATTCAAAACAAATAAGACCGTCCATAGTAAAGACATTCCTCTGTGCCAACTTCATAATGTTTAGAGTGACTATTTCTGTAAGTCATGGAAGTTGGGAGAAGGTTTATTATTGTCCTTGAATGGAATATGGATATGACTGTGTTGTTAAGCTGCACACGGTTATACTGGTAAGCTCTAAGATTATGAAACATACCAGCCCATTTCCTTTTTCTTGTGTAACTTGTGAAGTAATAATTAATTTACTCAATACGAAAGCAGTAACAAACTCATGCATATAAGTTGTTACATTCAGTCCTTGTAATGCTTGATGGTGCGGGGACTCTGTGTGTGTGTGTGTGTGTGTGTGTGTGTGAATAGCCTGTTAGCATTTTCGACATATTTCTCATAAAAGTAGCCGCATAATTCAGACTATAATTCTATAATACATCTGTATTTGTGTATTCTTTTCACTCATAGATATCCTTTTCCACTAGAAATGCGAAGTAGCACTCTCATAATAATAGCAAGTAAGTCCTGTACACACACGCACACACACACACACACACACACACACACACACACACACACACACACACACACACAATAAACTGCAGATATTTTCTCATTATTTTCTTTTATCAAAACTTTCCCACCAGTCAAAATTCGAAGTTTCTCGGGTAACAATGATTTTAAGGTGTACTTTTTAAAGACTTTCATGTTTGACGTTAAAGTTAAGTATTGTATTTGCAGGGAACTTTCATACTTTTAACATGTATCTTCCATACAGAGATATATTCTGCCCAGCAGTGCCCTCTCTAATCAAGAGTCAATTATTATGAATAAGCATAATCAAACAAATGAAAACATGATATATGGAACTGCAAAATATAACGTGCCCAGGCAAAATGATGCAGCAGAGTACGTGTGCTGAGTCAATATAGGTTCCCTGGCTGTGGCCGAATTGGTCACCAGTGGTAGGAATGTGAAGTTTGTTGTTGCTGGTATGAATGCAATCATTTCATGACAGTGCCAAAACAAAGGTCCCACTTGCTTAGGTTGTGCATGTCGGGAAAAGTCTTAAAGATATTGGCAATGTGATGAGCTACATGAGTTATGTAATAGAAAAAAAACAAGGAATGACGTACACTTCACCTGTTGCACATATTAATTTATTTCCACACGGTTTAACCATATAGAATCTTAAGATAACAATATTGGCAAGACAAAAGCATACTGTCTGTATTTTTTTTAATTTTTATTTCGGCATTGACACCGAGGATACCCTCTTCTTGAGTGCTAATACTTAGGAAAGGGATACAATATTGGAAAGGAAAAAAACGCATTTTTCTATACCTTGTCAGTTGTTCTTTTGCCATTGCAAATGGGTATTTCCTTATCTTGTTGAGTGGGAATATTGAAAAGTGACCTACTATTACAAATTTGCATGACTACGTGGTACAACTTGAATCTTATCGGAGCAATTAGAGCATTATGGCAATTTTGTTTTGCTTTGATTGAAAGTACTTCATTAAGTGTAACACCTTTAAGTCCGTTGTTTTGCATTTCAATTATGCGCAGTGCAGTGAAATTTACAATATAAGACATGTTCGGATAAATACATGAATTTCAGATGATGTTGACATGTCTTAACTAAAACTGATAGAAATAATTTTATAAGCAATGTGCATGCCCGTGTATGCTTGAATGAAATTCACTCTTATATTACATGCAGCACATTTCCATTGGAAACCACATTAATTGCATGATTCAAGAATTGCATCTAGCTTTTTCGTAAAGAGAATTTGCCATAAATGTTAGACTATTTTGTGTATGTAAAAATGTTATTTACATGATACTAGTGGTCATTTGTTTGGACAATGTGATGTAACTAAATAATGGTCCTCATTCATAAATTGTTGTTACTGCTTTGTTAGTTGGTATCAGGGTGATTAAATGCCCTTCTATTTGTCAGTATCAAAAAGTGTTCGTTTCCTAAAAACAAGAAATGGGTATACTGCAATAGACTAAACTAAATTACATTGATAGTAAGATGCAAGTCGTTACTTAGGCTATCCATTTTACCACCATTTGGTGCATTAGCTCACTTATGTATGGGGCCACAATCCAGACACTAAACAGTGATATAAATGATCAACGTTCACCGCCACAATATACAGAAGAAGACTATACATTGTATACAGCATGTCCGAATGCATAAAAATTAACATGCGTTGGGCTCTGTGACCTCGAAAATCAGTAAAGCCAAAATCAATATATAGCGCACATGCCTTTAGTATGATGTACCTCTGGTATGAATTTCCTTATTTTATCTCTAAGGGTTTTAGAGATATGTTGCCAGACACAAGAAAAATTGATATGATCTTGGGCCTTGTTTTCAAGGTCAAAAAGAATTCACAACGCACATGCCCTTGGTGTGATGCATCTCTGGTATAGTTTTTATTATTTTATCCCTTAGGGTTCTAGAGATATGCTCCCGGACGAACGAACGGACGGACAGACAGACGTCTCTACTATGATACACTTATGAAGAAAAACATGACCCATATTCATAAATATTAAACCCAACGATAAGAGCCAAGAGATTCCAGAGTTACCAAAGCATCAAAATTCATCTCCCAATACCAATGTGAAGAAACAAATTTCACTCCTTACTTGAGACAGGTTGTCAACCAGAAAAGGCAATTGGTGGTTTTAAACCGGTCCTCTCAACCTTTGAAATATTCTTCATTGATAACAGACAAAATCCAAACTTCATTACTTCCGCAAAAGATTAAGGAGAATTGGTAGGCATATCATTATTTTGGTTCTTCTGACTACTTCGTATCGTTTTTGTGATATCTATGAATCTGGAATATTATCTAATTAAGAAGTTTAGTGATTGAATCACTGTTAAACAGTATCAAATGCAAAGAGTAGACTTCTATAAGACCCTTACTAAACAATTGAAATTCTATAGACGGACGTCTCTGTTATGGTACACTTATGTAGAAAAACATGACCCATATTCACAAATATCAAACCCAACAATGACAGCAAGCAGTTCCATAGTTACCAAAGGATCAACATTCATCTTCCAATACCAATGTGAGGTAACAAATTTCACTCCTGACTTGAGAAAGGCAGTCACCCAGGAAAGGCAATTGGTGGTTTTAAACCGATCCTCTCAACCTTAAAAATATTCTTCATTAAATAAAGACTACAGTGTTTCCAATATGTACCGGCTCAACCACTCAAAATCCAAATTTGATCACTTTTGCAAAAGATAAAAGAGAATTCGTAGGCCTAACATTATTTTGGATCTTCTGACTAGTTCGTCAGCTGAGTTTAAAGCAAAAGTAGAAAGGAGGCCTATATCGTTTTTGTGATATATATGTATCTGAATTTTTTTCTAATTAATAAGTAAAGTGATTCAATCACTGTTATAGAGTATCAAATATTAGGAGTAGACTTCTACAGGTCCCTTACTAACAAATGAAATTCTACAGACAGACGTCTCTACTATGGTACACTTATGTAGAAAAACATGACCTAATGTCAAACCCAACAATAACACCAAAGAGATTCCAGAGTTACCAAAGGATCAACATGCATCTTCCAATACCAATGTGAGGAAACAAATTTCACTCCTGGCTTGAGACAGGCAGTCACCCACAAAAGGCAACCGGATGTTTTAAACTGGTCCTCTCAACCTTTGAAATATTCTTCATTAAATACAGACTACAGTGTTTCCAATATGCACAGGCCCAACCACTCAAAATACAAATTTTATTACTTCTGCAAAAGGGTTAATAATAATAAATAAAATAATAATTGATTAACTCACTTCGAAATCTGGAGCAAACTCGTTCATATAAGTTGTTACATTCAGTCCCTATAATGCGTGTTAATGCAGAGACTCTATCTCTCTCTCTTTGCTTGTGTGTGTGTGTGTGGTTAGTCTGTTAGCATTTTCAACATAATCCTGATAAAAGTAGCCCCATAATTCAGACTATAATTCTCTAACAGCTCTGTATTTTTGTATTCTTTTCACTCATAGATATCCCTTTGCTACTAGAAATGCGAAGTAGCACTCTCATAATAATAGCAAATTAAGTCCTGTACACAAACGCACGCACGCACACACACACACACACACACACACACACACACACACACACACACACACAAACATTCTCCCATAAATTTCTTTTATCAAAACCTTCTCGTCAGTCAAAGTTCGAAGTTTCTCGGTTTACAATGATTTTAACATGTATTTTTAAAAGACTTTCATGTTTGATATTATAGTTACCACGATAAATATGGTATTTACAGTGAACTTCCATGCCATTAATATGCAGCCCCCCATGCTTAAATGTTTTCTGCCCTGCAGTGCCCTCTCCAGTCAGGTGGAGGTGAGAAATGCATGCTTGCCCAAGGAAAAAACGCAT